>SSNQ01033531.1:0-21306 GCA_006942095.1 Nothobranchius kuhntae | reverse complement strand
GAAAAGTGTTCTAGTTTTCACACACACACACACACACACACACATATATATATATATATATATATATATATATATATATATATATATATATATATATATACATATATATATATATATATATATATTTGAACTAAACATTGCTTCAGAAGGTTATGTTGCTCTAATTATCTGATAGGATTCATCGTTCAATGTGAGAGGCAGAATAGTGTCATGCAACCTTCTGTTGCATTTCTGTCTTTGAAAGGCCCATTTCCTTGTTTTTGAGGAAAAAGTCTAGGTGAGATAGAGTTAGGGGAAAATCCATGACTGAAAGAAGTTACAGGAAGAGGAAAAATATAATAAATAGAATTTTAATAATGAAACCAGTGTGATGACCCCATAATTTACTTCTGGAAAAAGGTAGAATTCTGGTTTATGTTTTGGTATCTTGTGGTGGAAGGATGATGGACCAAGACAGAGCTGAGCTGAAAGGCAAGTCTTTAAATTTACTAATTCCCTCATCTGACCATAGACCCCATTGGGCACTGTAGAGCGTAACAGCGTTACCACCATATTGGATGGGTGTCCTCACTCTCCCAACTATGCCTGTAATTTGTACAACCTACGGTTGCAACAACCGGCGCACTATTGAAAACAGATCATGAAGGACTTTTCCAAGCCTTCCTGTTGGGATTTTATATTTAAAATTTTTTTTAACTTATTTAATTTAATTATATTTATATTTTAACTATCACGCCATACCATGTGTCTGATGTGGGAAGACGTAATGAAGTTTGTTTTTTAGTTGGGTAAGCACCTTCCTCAGGAGAAATGCACTTGGGCCAAATGGAGACCCATCAAAGATGGCGGCCGGTCACTACAGCAGCTTCAACAGGAAGCGCCAGTCCACGGGGCATCTACGCATATAGGGAGCCTAAGTCTCCTCCCTTTCCGGTCAGTTCATGGGTCCCTGGAGGAACGAAAAAGTGAATGCAAGTCAACAGGGCTAAAAACGCTATTTTCTAATCCGATTTGCCTTAGACCCTGGATCGCACACATGTTGTACTGCAATTTTAATGAAAACTATTGATGGGTGTTTTGACCACGCCTGTCACGTACTTTGAGATTTATCAGCTTGTAAAAGTTTGTAATTTGCCCGACTACATCAGCACATCGCATATGTAACGTCACCACATAATCTCCTCTCCCCTAGTGTAGCTACTTGCCACATGGCCAGATTTATGGTGGTTCTTTCCTCCTGTGGGAAGCATTTAATGTTTGCTGAACTTACAGCCATTTTCCCTCTGTTTTTCTCCATGCCTAGTTCGATGACGTCACTTTTGTGGTGCGCATTTGTAGTCCTGGACTTATTTTCACACAGAACCTAAAATAGTTTCCCCCCCGTTCAAAAATAAATGTGTTCTTGGTATCAAAATGCACATTTAAAATTCACGGACATCACATGTGAAATCCATGAAACATAACACGGAATTAGAAAATAGCGTTTTTAGCCTGTTGACTTGCATTCATTTTTCCATTTATTTCAGGGACCCATGGTCCGGAAGTAGATGGGCATGACTTAGGCTCCCAAAATGTCTGTGCACCTGACAGTATGGGTGTTTCTCAATGTCAAGGTGCCTGGCCTTGCGAGGCGATGTCTTGCAAGGCCAGGCGCCTTACTTACAAGGACGCTGTCCTTCCTTGGTCAAAGAAAACGGTGAAATGGAACAGACTTGTATCACATGACTGCGGCTTCCACGGCAGTCACGTAACGTCACGTGACACGGGAGATAATGTTTTATTTTATACGTATTAGTTTCAATATAAATATATAATGAGCTTTTTACTTTTTAAATTGTGTATATATTTGTTAAATAAAATATATAAGTGAGTTACTACCCGCTAGCCACCGAAGCTGCAACTAATAAGCAACTAACCATAGAAAACTTCTTTGGATCTACAAAAAACATTTTTAATTAGTTGACTTACTTTTAAACTTGAAATTTGCCCCGAAGTAGCTGCCGGCTTCTGATCCACCATCCTTTTAAAAATACCGCAGTGTATTCTGGGTAATTTTTGACCAAGGCTAGGCTACAAGGCACCTCTCGTGTATCCTTGCTTAGCTAGCTAAACGGCTAACAAAAGGAGAACAGACACCTTGGTAGAACACGAACACTGGAACACGCCCTGGCGGCTCCTGATGACGCATCTCCTATGCAACCGGGACGGGGCCAAGACATCAAGGCGAGGTTACTCGGCATTGAGAAACACCCACATTTGGCTCACGACCAAAGAGGTTCTAGCTTCAGGTTGTCTATATTTGACCCTGTTTCCTCGTGTTGACTTGATTTACCTCTGTTCGTCATGAATAAAACTAAATCTTTAAATAAGAAAAATTATTATTAATTCAACACAATTATTGTACAGTTTGCATTTGTGTGATTGTTTTCTACTTTATTAAATACATGTTTCCCTGTCTGGGTCCTCTGAAGGTGTGTTTATGACCAGTCTCAGTTTATTGCTAGAATATTTCACACATGCCTTTTATGGAAACATATTAGTAAATCTATCAGTCCCATAGTCCCTATCTAATTTCCCTCTGGGACTAACAAAATACAAGCATACCTCTGGGATTAATAAAGTATCTTTGAATTTGAACTGAATTGAATCTCACTTTCATCTTACAGGAGCATTAGCTCATTTCATTGTTCCAGCTGAGTTTGTGTCAGTGTTCGGTGTCCCGTATGCCGTATGCCGTGGCACGAAACTGAGATGACTGCAACAGATGGGAGGTTCGGCATGGGCAGAGTGCCCTCCACCTGTTCTGACACCTGTCATGAGAAAATAAGAATGCTTATCTCCTTGTTTTGTTTATGTGTTCAAATAGCAAAATAAGATAAAGACCCAAAAAAAATGTTGTGTTTTAGCACCAAATTAGAAATGAAACTTTTTGGCATTTGTCCCACTACACTGTAAAAAATGACTTCTAAGAAAGTTTATGGGCAAAAAGCCTAATTTTTGGACATTTTATCTTGTTTTATGTGTAAAAAGAAAAGAAAAAATTCTCTAGAAAAATATCAGTTCCTACAATACGGTAAAGTTTCTTGTTTTGAGTAAAAAAGAATCTGCCAATGGGGTAAGCAAAAGTTTCTTAGCTAGAATTCTTAAAACTAGCAAAATAATATAAAATTCCATTTATTAGCTAGTTTTATGAATTCTAGTAAAGAAACTATTGCTTACCCCATTGGCAGATTCCTTTTCACTCAAAACAAGAAACTTTGGACCATATTTAAAGGTACGGCAGAGGATGTTTCTGAATTTCAGGAAAGAACAATGCTCTGCACATTTTGAAAAAAAAATGCGCATGAGAGAGAACGTCCCGTTATCCTCGTGCTCACTCTGTTTACAAGTTGCTGCCGGCCTAGCAGCTAACTTCTTCTAGCAGTAATCTGTAAGGAATTTCTCCAAATAGCATGCCGAACTTTAGTTTACTTGTCAAGCAGAAAATCAGGGCTTGAAAGGTTTGGAACCAGGCTTCTGTGGTGTGCCAAACCTTCGCTTTGTGCATGTGCAGGAAATGAAAACTAACGAGCAACAAGCTCATACAACAACGGACTTGTGTGAATGATTCACCAGAATAATTGACGATTATAGGGACTAATGACTCAGATTATCCACCCAGAAGAAAATGATCCTCCACATTACCTTTAAGATGATTTAAAAATAAGATCAAATGTGTAATAATGAGGCGTTTAAAACCTTCTTAGAAATTAGTTTTTGCAGTGATTTGCCTGCCGTGATTATTGCATACACACTAAATAGAAATACAACAAATTGTCTTAAATCTGAATTCTGACTTATTATGATGTTTCTTAGCATAATAACCAGGAGGCTGAATGAACCTGGCTCTAATTATTACTTCTGAACGGCCTTACTGTGTACATTGTGTCATGGTGGTGGCATCTCCGGGTAGAGACGGCCATCTGTTCCTTCTCAGTATATGTTTTAAGGGAGGCTCCAAACCATGGATGACTGCCTAACAAACAACAGTGAAGTAAATCCACCTAAGGAGAGTGGCCTAACCTTCATTTGACTGGGAAATGGCCCGAGGCATCATTTACCAGGAACCTCACACCGCCTGCAGTATGTGCTGCTTGCAAGTGCTTGCTCATCGTAACACCTGAGGAGACAATTACAAAGCGGGCGGACATAGAATAGCGCTGCCTTTGAAATTATTTGGAGCAGTTTGCAATGCAGAGACAGGGCCAACAGCTTGGCAGAGATGGCCTTGACTCATGGAAATTATTGCTTCATGGCTGTAATGGAAACATGGTTTTGGTAGAGAATGCAGTTATAATAAGTTAGCTGAGTTAGTTCAGTTAGTATTTAATAACAATAGTTTGACAAACAAAACAAAAAACTGAGTTGTGATGAAGGCTGGGCAATTCACTATCACTGTATCATTTGTAGCATTATTTTGATGTTTAGTTACCACAGCACATCTATTTAAAGACTAACCAAACCCCAAAATAACAATTTATTTAGCTAATAAACTATATAGTTGGGTCTTTACAAATGCAATCTTTCTGTACATTTTTGACATGTTTGTATAAACTTGATTAAATCTAGAAAACGTCTTAGTGCTGCCCCCGTGGCAGAACAGCGGCTACTGCATTTTAAACTTGTAATTGACTGGGGCTGGAACAATTTCACATCATCGGTACAGTCTCCTCCCACTCCCCTCTCTCCTAGGATGGAAATTCCCCACATTTGGCCACTCTGTGCATCCTGGCAACGCCCACTTTCATAGCATTTTTTAAATCTTGACTAGGGGTGGAGTTACATTTTCTGATGGTGTGCAGTCCCTCTTTAACATTCATACAATGACCAATGATAGCCTTCTCTGGGCTGCCACCTTAACGTGGTATTTGAGGGTCATAATGAACTTAGGAGCTAAGTTGTCTAACCCCTCCTTTCCACTGGAGCCGTCAGCAGCACGTTACTGCAGCAGCACGTCTTGCTTGCGTAAGCTGCTGCTTGGCCCTTCCCACGAGACGCGAAGCAGCAGGGGAGCAGCTGTCACCGACAGAGCACGAAGTCACGCGACATTAGCATAATCACGTGTGACTTCGTCAGTAAACACAGCAAGCAGGAGTAATCACTTCAGTATAGATATTACCCGTCAAAAGCAAACATCTGTATTTTTTTTTTCCAAAAGTTTCTGACATCTGTACTTTTTGTGGTTGTAAGGGAGAAACTATTGAACATGTTTTTGTTGATTGCTTTCATGTAACTTTGTTTTGGTTCCATTTACAAAGATACATTTCCAGAAAGTTACAAAAAAATGTTTCTTTAAGCAAATATGAAATACTTCTTATTGTTACTAACCCCTCATTTATCATCCAATGAAAAATACATCATTAACTTAGTCATTATTTTAGCTAAATATTATTTACATAAAATGATTTTTCAGAAAAGTATCCCCCTCCTTCTATAATTTCAGAATTACAGACCTTATGAAATATTGGAACAGCATTGAAAAATTAAAAAAGAAGAACAATAAACTAACAAAGACCATCAACTTATTTCATCATTTCAACTTAGACACAGCAGACCCCTAAGTATTATGTTTCTAAGTTATATATGTTTTTGTCAGTTTTTGTTTATTTCTTGTTCTTTTGTTTAATAGTTTCCTAATGTTGCATGTATGTTATTGCAATTGTAAACAACTGTAAAATGTGATCCATGGATATATTGAATGTATTTTCTGAATGTATTGACAAGTTAATAAAACCTGTTAAAAAATAATAATAAAGAAAAGTAATCACTTCAGTAATCAACCTTTCATCGTCCATTATGGAAAAACAAAGGAGACCGCTAGCTAGGTGATAACTTTTTTTTAAAGTAAAGCAACCGAAAGGCAGTACGTTTCTTTATTCTGAAAATCTTGGGAAGCTTTGCTCCGTTTCCGCGTCCGATTTCCTGTCTTTTCTTCCCCAAAAATGTTGAACTTGACCCATTTCAGAGGCGTAGCGCGTATAGAACCGGCACGTAAGGGCCGCGACATGCTGCTCCTGAGACGTGGCCGACTCGCGCTGCTGACGGCTCCGGTGGAAAAGGTTCTGTTGACCACAGCGGTTCCTATCAGCAGCTTTGACGTGCTGCTGCAGTAACGTGCTGCTGACAGCTCCGTCACGGCTCCGGTGGAAAGGAGGGGTGAGGCTTCATGCCTCTGGTAGGGTTACCCATGGCAAACAGGCCCTAGGTGAGGGATCAGACGTGCATCCCACAGATCCCTTACGAAGAAAAACATAAATGTAAGCAGTGTTCTCCCGCCTGGACGCAGGTCACCGGGTCCCCCATCTGGAGCTAGGTCTGAAGGTGAGGCATGCAAATCCATCTTATGGACACTGGCCTATTTAAATCAGAAGATTGGAACTTTTTAATGCAGGGATTTAGATAACACTTTGTATAAACTGAGAGACAAGAGAAGAGAGAGAGACCTTCAATCGTTTAAGATGATTTATTACTAAATAATTTAAAACAATTTAAACAATACAAACTCCCTAATGATGGACGTTCTGTTTAAATGAGGCGTGAGATGGTTGGTGTATGTGAATGAGTGTCATTCAGAACTCTCATATCCGTAGAGGCTAAGTCTGAGTGGGAGATGATGTTTTGCTCCTAACTGATCAGAGTTTGACCAGGGTAGTCATAAACACATGAGACGCCATTTTGTCGCATCCACATACCCTTGGAATGAGACCTCCGTACGGATCCGGATGCCAGGTCCACAGACCCTTCTCTGGTACTGGAGCCGATGAAACAGCGTCTACAGTACGACAAACCAGTCTTTGGATAGTCTCCAGGTAAAAAGCAACAGGTGGTTTCACTGCGTCAAAAGGGGACCCTCCTTGGGTCAGCGAGTTCAGCTTTTATTCTGAAAGGAACCGTTGCTTGGTTGGTAAAAACAACAGATTTTTCCCAGCTTGATGGTTCTCAGCTTAAAAAGTGAAGTACAGATGGCCGGTCCAATACTCCGCTTAGCATGCGTTGAACTCAGTGAGATCTTGAGAACTGAACTCAAGATGGCGTTGGAACTGCTTTATTAATCTGGATGTTTTGAATTCTGGTCGAATCAAAGCTGGCAGATTTATAAACACCACAGAGACTATGCCATGCTTCAGACTAGGAAGGTTCTGATTGGATCAGCAACAACAATGTGTCATGCGGTTGTTTACCTTACGTGTGTCAGTGTGTCTAGTGAACTAGATTAAGTCATATTACTTATTTAAAACATATTAATCATAACATTGTGATTTCACAGATCGTTCACATTGTATCATTGACTAACAGTTGTTTTGATTAGCTTTATTAAAAATAGTTCTTTGATTTAATAAAAGAAAATAGTCTCTTCATTTTCTGTCTTCTTTTGCTGGAAAGTAAACAGTTTAGAAGCAAATGCATGACCTTGAGGTTGTCTCATGCACTCTGGCGCTGTGTCAAAGGCAACTGTGGATAGAGGATAAATAACCTTGGAGGAATAGCTCCTTCATCACGTTACATTGGCGAGCGCCTGGTGGCCAGACTTTCAACTGTGGAGCCTGTCCCTAAGACAAATAAAGACGTGGGTCTCCCTTCCCATGGGTGCACCACTCATGGGAGGGGGCAAAGAGTCAGGTGCAATGTGTGATGGATGGTAGCTGAAGGTGGGAAACTTGGCGGTCTGATCCTCGGCTACAGGAGCTCTGGGTACGTGAGTCTGAGTTGGTAGGTGAGCCCAGATAAGCGTAAAATAATGGATGGATGGATGGACAATGACCAAAGTTCTCACATAACGATGGTGGCTTGTACTCACACAGATTTAGTTCTTAGAAATTAGGGATCACTTTAAATAATTTAACTACCAATTTTTCTTTTAATTCGACTCAGGTTATAATTGTGTTTAACACAAAAAGTCAGCAGACATCTCAGGCATCTCCTAGGTCTCCTTAGGATTGTTATTATACCACCATCCTGTGGTGTTTAACAGTAGTACACAAATTAAGGTGGTATAATAATGTTTAATTCCGCAATCATAACTTTGTTTAATAAAATAATTTTTTTCTGTCTGTAAATTTTGAACTTTATCCATAAGAAGCTTTAACAGGTAAGAAAAAGCAACATACACGTAAAACCACACCTCCCATGATGCTTCACAATTTTCCCTAGTTCCTGTTGTCACGTGACAGGCAAATATGGCTTCCTTCTCGCAGTGACAGAGGGTCACTATTGAAAACAAGGCAAAAATTAAAGTTGTAGCCTTTTATTTACCCCTTCACACCAGTAGGATTTACGATGCAGAAGATAAAGTCTCTTATGGCCCGTCAGGTGAGCAAGGCAGGTACTTAATAAGCGACCAGCTGGCCGTTTGTGTCTGACAGCTGCAGGTAGCATGATAGCTAATGAAGCTAACAGCTAATTTGACAGCTCATCGTATTGCTCCTTAACGGCCACAGTCATGAGGAGAAAACTTCATCTTCTGTCTGCTACATCACAGCTATGACGCATTTGTTTGGCGTAAAAGTAAAATTTTTATTTGCACGGAGGCGCTTTGTAATAGGTGTGCATCAGATAACTGTGCACAATGAGAACTGGCCGGTGAGGGAAGTTCTCAGCTTGCACGAGCAGTAAGGTTAGACCCACCGGTTTATTGGACCCCGGCTTTTAAAAATCTGTCCGTCAGTTCCACTTTTTACCAAATGCTGCTGTTTGCTAAGAATAATAAGCTGTCTGACAACGGGAGCGAGTGACATCACGGTACAGGGTTATTTGATGTTTGTGACGTGATTCTGATCGGTGTTTTTGTTGGTGTCAGGGTCTGAAAAGTCCCCAAGAGAGTATGGCAGACCTGAGTCCTGTGGAGAACCTGAGGATCCCGAGCAAGGTAATCATCATGTACAAGCTGAGACTGGTGGCTGAAGAGCATTCATTGTCAGTGTTATTGTTTTTGGTGGGGGGATGGGGGTGGAGCTTTATTGACATCAGAAATTCAAAACTTATGGAATCTATGGTATCATGTCTGGATATTATAATATTAACAATATATCAGTTACAACTAAATGTGTTTTGGCAAGTGTGTTGTTTTCTTTGTCTTTAGCTGTTGTATCAATTTATCATTTATGTCATAATGTCTTAAATTTACAATCAATGCTAGGCCTGTCACTATTATTGCTTTCTAAAACGAGTGTAAATATCCAGGTGGAAGGCTCGTGGATGAGTCTGTGAATATTAAGTGACAGTGTGATGTAGATCTGTTTGCATTTTCTAATTCTTGAGTTTCACCGTCTATTTTCTATCAGAAGCTAATGCTGGAGATAGGTGTAGGAAACTATCTTCATGTACAGCCTGCATTAAAAACTCACAGTGACTGATTATAAACAGAAATAAGATTTAAAAAATGGCTTTTCTGTGGTCTCTAGCAAGAATAAGTGCCTTGTAAGTAGTATTCTGGGAAATAAAGTTCTGGTGCTTGTGTTTGAGGAACTAGAAGTGAGCCATTACCAGAGGAGGGCTTCAGACGACAGGATTTAGAGTCTTGTTTCCTGATATTTGACCATCTCTCCTCTGATTTGCTAACATCAATGTGACTCTACCACTGACTCTGCATGCTCTGCAACATTGATGCTCTATCTCCATACATAACACAAGCCTGGAGGGGTTCTGCTGGGTGGTGGAGTTGTTAATGCTAACGGTTAGCTTTTGCTTCTGCTAGCTGAGACTTTCTCTTCTGTTTCCTGGATGCTAAACCAACAACAACCTTCCCCGTGTACAGCTAATGCAGGAGAGAGGTGTTGGAGACTGTTTTATGTTTAGCCTGCATTAAAAACTATGAGTGATGGATTATAATCCAACACAATTATTAAAAAACAGTTTTCAGTGAAAGAGAACTTTAAAAAGCAGAAGAAGAAGAAGACCAAAATGAATTGACAGTTTTTATGTCAGTTTTTCTGGTTTTTTGCTTTCTTTACATGTAAATTAGTCACATGTTCACATTGTTCTCAGACAGTTGTGTAGGAAATCATACAGCTCATGTTTGTATAACCTAGGAACATGTAGCATCACAGATGGAGGGAAATAAAATCTCCACACTGTATTTTCTTGTTCTGACAGGTTTAAAACTGCCACGCTTTGTTACAGGAACTGTTAGTCATACTTAAGTTGATCAAATGAAGTTTGTTGAACTCTGACAGAGCAAAGCCGCAGAGTGGCTCCATGTAGTGAGGAATCACCTCATACCTCAGTGCACCGCTAGCTCCTCACTCTGACTTTTAACTTCTGTGCAACGTGACTGAGTACAGTTTGCATGCTGACAAACTTTATTCGTTCACATGGATGTGTGAAATCAGTTCAGCTGATGGAAGCAAACATCTGATTTCTCTTACAGCTTTTATTTAGCTTTGCTTGGTCTGAATGGTCTATTTATTCTGGGATCTTCTGATGTTGTTCCACATTGTTTGTTGATCTTAAAACTGTTGGTACTAAAAGGGAATTGCTCCATTGTCAGGTAGTTTATGATGTTAAAGGGGAACAAGGCAGTTTTTACATGATTTTAGCACCCCCTATATAAAACTAGGATTGGGACAACATTACATTTAACTTGTTACATGTTTTGTAACTGTGACTTTTGTTTTGTAACACATAACTTTTGTTTTGTAACATATAACTTTCCATTTTGTAACGGGTAAGTTTACTTTTGTAGCCTGTAATTCTTATTTTGCAACATGTAACTTTTGTACGTAACATGTAACTTTTATTTTGTAACTTGCAGAAAAAAATCAGTGTACAAGTTTCAAATCACAACTTTCATAACACAAATCTTAGTCTACAGTTACAAAACTTGAAAACATTTTGTCGAAATTCTAGCTTGCTTCCAACAGGAATTGTCTTTGACAGTGTAAAGGATGAGTAGTTTACATCTTACTTATGAACCATAAAATGTGAGATTCCATAGAAATATGAAATATCATTCTGATGGATCTTTGAATATTTTAACCAGAAGATCAGAACTTTTTATTGCAGGGATTACTTGACACTTCGTATTAACTCCGAGGAAAGAGAGAGAGAGAGAGAGAGTCAGGTTTATAATAGTTAAGAAATTTATTTCTACACAATTTAAACAAGACTAACTTAAACACTCTGTGTACTGATGGACTAGGTGGAGTGAGACATGAGAGGATGGTGTATGTGTGGAATGTTATTATCAGAACCTTAGGATCCGGAGAAGCATTTAGTTCTGAGTGGGAGGGAATGTTTCGCTCTAAACTTTAGTAGGAGATTTATAACACATGAAAAGCCATCTGTCGGTCTACGTACCCCAGGGGAAGCCTCCGTTTAGATCCAGAATGTCGAGGTCCTCTTGGACTCTCCTTGGAACCGAAGCCGGTAGAAAAGCAGCGGTGCCGACCAAACTAGTCTTGGAATGCTTCCAGGTCATGACAGGTTCATTGGCGTCAGCGAGACCCTGAAGGGGTCGTGAGGTTCAGATTTTATTCTGAAGGAACCGCTGCGGTCAGGTGTAACTTGCAACAGATTTTTTCCAGCTTGTCGAGGTTCTTTTGGCTGAAGAGGAAGTCCAGATGGCCTGTCCAAGACCTCTCTAGAACGCTTTGAACTAAAGAAAAGGTGGCGTGGAATAGTTTTTATAATTTTCATATTTTGGTTTACTGGCGAATCAGAATTTGACATGCAAAAGAGGGTTTATACAAACACCACAGAAAACCACGCCTCGCGCCAGAAACGAAGGTTCTGATTGGATCAGACAAAAGGAAATGTGTCATGTGACTTTAGCATTACGTGTCCTCAGTGTGTAGTGCAAATGTCCAGGATTATAATTACTTGTAAAATACTACTGATCACAGGATTATAATATCAAGTAATAACATTGTCATTTCACAGAATGATTGAACATTGGGCTCACATTATTATTGGTAATAACAAAGTTGTTTGCTTATGTATTTATCAAAAGAGAGTTCTTTGTCTTCGTCTTGAGCTGTAACAGAGGTGAAGCAGTTCAGATGAGCAGAGTGCATGAAAGACCTTGGCCACTATCTCATGTAGATTAGCCTGTCAGTGACTTAATGTCTCTGCTCGAGCAGACGCAGCAGTTCATGACCTTTAGGTCAAAAACATGACATTCATGACGCTACAGTGTTGATAAAATATCAATGTTGTAGGGCAAACGGAGTCAGTGATAGAGTCACGTTGCTGTTAGCCAATCAAAAGTGAGATTTCCAAATATCAGGAAAAAGGGGTCCAAATCCTGCCGTCTGAAGCTCAAGTCTGAGCTGGTTCACTTCTTGTTCCTGAAACAGATGCACCAGAGCTTTTTCCCCCCCAGAGTATGACTTACAACGCATTAATTTCAACTATAGAGCCCCCTGCAAATGTATATAAAATATAAGTGAAGTTAATTCTGTAGCTTCAGTGTAGCCAGGAGACCATCCACCCACCTGCCTGCACATCATTTGAACTGCTTCATCCGCACTAGGGACTAAAAGAGCTGGTGTTTCATTTCAGGAGTCATTGGGCGAGAGGTGGGGATGCCCCTGAAAGTTCTGAAGTTCATCACTGGAACACACAAAGACAAACTTAAAAAAGAAAAGCACACACTCACTGACACGGCCAAGTCTCCACTACCCTAGCATGCATGTTTTGGTCTACTGGAAGAAGCCAGAGTACTCGGAGAAAAGTGTACACATGCATAGTGTGAACATGCTAACACCACACCGACACTAGGAGATCGTGGGTTCAAATCCACGGTCGGGTCATACCACACACCAACCTCCCCGCTTCACAATCAGCATTAGGGGTTGGGTTGGGGGCTTAAATCATTAAATATAGTTCCTGAGCGCAGCCATTGCTGTAGCTCATTCGCTCACTCCCTACCGGGATGGGTCTAATCCGGAGATTTCCACAGTGTGTGACGATGACCAATGGGACTTTAACTTTATCTACTTTCTTTAGTGCATTTGATGAAGCATTAATAAAGTATTAACAACTGCTTAATAATAATGTTAACAATAAGTAATGCATTACTAAGGACAGACTTACTTGTAACAGACTTGATAGTCTAGTGGTTATAGTACCAGACTGGCAGGTAGTTTTGTGCAGGTTTGCATCCTGGTCCAAGCCGTAACTTTTTCCTTCTTTTGCTAACTGCACTTGCTAGCTTAATGTTTTCAACCTTTATTGGTAAACTGTTTAAAGAGTGAGGACTAATCTTTGTTTATTTAGCCAGTGTGAGCCCATGTGAGGTGAGCAGAGTAAATCAAATAAATGTTGCTTGGAAGGACCAAATTCAAACATGTTTGAACAGGACAAGAAACAAGACACAAAATGATTAGCAGAAAAAAAAACCGAAATATAAAAAAGATGAAATCTGCTTCATTTGGCTTTAACAGGGCGTTAAACTGGTGTTGGTCCACGGCAAAACGAGATGAAAGGCAGATGCATTAACCACTGGATTACCAATCCCAATACAACAGTTTACTTGCCTACGATGCTGTTGTAGGCGTGTTTTGTGAGAGGGTGCTCGCTGCAGAACCACAAAGGCGGAGCTGCACCAGAGTCAGCCCCGCCCATTCACGCAAACAGCCTAGCCCACTGACTTCTTCTGTTTTTTTATTTATTTTTTCTATTTTATTGCAAGCTAACCTGACCCACATGAATTAGGGCTGTTACTAGTTTACAACTGTTAATGCTATGTTCTATACTCCAATTAAGCAAGATAAATATAACTTGCTACAAGACAAAGCCTGAATATGTCCCGAAATGAAAATGTTTCTTTTAGCGAATATCTGTCCATAGCTGCTTCAACAGAACCGGGTAAACCAGCATTTATGGGCAACTTTTAGTGTGTTCTGGTAGTCCAGTGGCAAGAGCATTAGTTTTAAGTTTTGCTTTCCCCTCAGCTGATGCTGGTTCGAGACTCTGTGGGGTCGGCAGCAATCTATTTAGCCAGCTGAAACATTTAATTTGTTCATATTTTAGTTGTAATGTTTATTTTCTGCAAAATATTTATGTCTCTAAAAGTTCTTTGAATTTGGTCATTCCTAAACAGCATTTTAGTTGACACTCCGCTCACAAATGGACACACTGGCTAAATAAATGAATAAATAAAATAAAAAAACACATTAGTCATTATATTTTAAACGGTATACCAATAAATGGTTAAAAACATAGTATTGGCAAGTGTAGCTAGAAAAGAAGAAAAAAGTTATCGCCGCTACCGGGAGGCGAACCTGTGCAAAACTACATGCCAAGCTGACTGCACATACCAAGCTAACTGTACAACCACTTCACCACCACTTCTGGTACCAAGCTTATGGCGTCACATGTAATTGTGCCATCCAGTGTGTTTTTGTAGATGGGATGTATGGTTTTTCGGCGGTGTCTCAGTAGAAGTCATATCAGAAATAATTTTTCAGAAAATTCACTGAATATCCAGATTTGAGAACCAAGACCAGACCCGCTTCAGAGGAGAGGACCAAATTGAAGCTGAGATGGGAGGAAAATGTGTGAATGAGGCCAAAAATGGCTTTGGCGTATTTCTTATGAGGAAATGACAATATAACATGATAAAAAGTTCCAAAAGTTAGATTTTTAATTATATGGAACCTTTGCAAAAACGGTTTAATTAACCTCTCAATTCAGTCCTCAATCTTGCATTTTAGATGATATTAGCTATAACACCCTCTTTGGTTCCAGAATGCTATTAAGTCTGACAACTGGAAGGAATTGGACTGACTCTGATGGAATGGGTGGGGCTGACTCTGGTGCAGCTCCGCCTTTGTGGTTCTGCAGCGAGCACTACTTGTGTTTTGTCAGAGTGGGCGTTGGTGGAGTTTCACTGAAACTAGCCGTTTCATTTCAGGGTACAAATTCAGGCTGATTAAAATAACTTATATTTAAGATAAAATTACATTTCAATAGTGCCAATGGTCATATTTTGTCATATTGTGCGTACTTTTGTTCTCAAAGGTTGAAAGTAGCATGATCTGGCTCCTTTAAAGTTCCGCACCGTGACAGTCTGAGATCTTAGGACCACCAACTAAGACCAAGGGAGACAGGTCTGGAGTGGTGTCCCCCAGGGTGTGGAATCAGTTGCTTCCAGCTTTTTGTTGCCTTGACTGTATTTATTAAAAAAAAAAAAAAGCAGCTGAAAACATTTAGATTTGCTTTAAGTAGACTTGAGCTTCATGCCACTTTTTATCTCTTGTGTTTTCTGGGCATTTATTTTATTTTTATTGGAGCACTTAGTAATAACAGAGTGTTTATAAATAAAGATGACTTACCCATGACATTTGATACAACACAATTCCTCAGAGGTGATTCTGTTTTCCTATAAATCCCTTCAAAAGGCTCCAGACTACAATTAACAGCTTTTTAAACTCTCCCTGTTCCTAATCTGCTCTTTGGGTTCACAGTGAGAACACACATCCTGACTTCCAAATGTGGTTTACTAAAGGCTCCTCTTCCTTTTGTTTTTTCAGCCCTCTTCAGCTCTACGATGTACATTGCAGAGGCTGAACCCAACAAACACATTTGCCCGATTATTATTTGTTAGCTTGCGTGACTTCTAATTAATGGTAGCAGCGATGGTTTAGGCTTGGTTCACTCCCTTTGGTACCGAAAACTTTGGATTTGCTACAACAAATGGATACAATCAGTAATGAAACTGGAATATTATTGAGGCATTTTAGAGATTGTGTTGAAAGTGTAGGTTCGAGGTGTTTTCTAACAGCGTCTTAAAACATGAAATATTCAGCCAGCAACACAGAAAAATGTTCCAACGTGAACCTTAACCCTAAATCAAGTCTTTAAGGTAATAGACGGTGCCATTGGTGAAGGTCTTATGCAAAGTAACACATGAAGGGATGAAAGAAGCTTCTAGATGGCTGCAAAAACACCTACAGGCTGTTATGGATGCGAAAACATTTCAAAGACTAATGACTTTGGTCATCTTACATTAGTCGTTTTTCTCTCTTTGATGTCTTGTTGTTCAGTAAATCTTGTTTTTTAGAAGAGTTTGACTGATGTGTTTCATTACTGCAGATGACGTATTAGATTCTCGCTACTTTCTGAGCAACACTTTTCACAAACAGACTAATAGAATAAGATGAACCAGTTATTGTTTACTCAGATTTAAATATGCATGCTTTTTTCTGTTTATCAGGTCTTTGTGCATCTTGTTCTTGAAGGTGTTTAGACTTCGACTGAACTGGTTTGAGGAAACTACTGAAGAAACGTTGAGAATCCTGAAATGACTGATCTGAGCATTTAATTACAAAAATGAATCTACTTTGGCTTTAATGAACAAACTTGAGATGTGGCAGTAGCCTCATCGTCTATTCGATGTGGTGACACAAAGTAAATTGAGTATATTTCATTGACATTAGAGGCTTCTTGCTTCAGGTAAAGACAGGGCGTGTAGTTATTTATTGTGATCTTTCTCGTTTCTCACCAGTAGGGGTCACCATCGACACACTCATTCTACCTTATCTAAAGGAGAGGTTTGTTTACTTGCTGGATAATATCATACAGAACTAACACAATAATCTGGATTATACTCTGGAGACATTTCTGTCTCACATCCACAAAAAGGAGCACAAATGAGTTTGGCAGGATGCAATAATCTTTTTAGATCTACTAACTAGAGCCAGACTGGCCACTGACTCGCACGTTAAAACCTTGTATCACAGAAGCAGCGTGGTCCCACTTTTAAATCAATCACAGATAATTTTGAAAGGTATAAAAACTGCACACACTTCACACTCCAAGCAAGAATTCAATTACACTGTCCCTTGAATTAGATTGTCATGTTTGCTCTGTTTGTGTCCTACGTACCTAAAAACAAGCGTTTGAAGCTGTTTCCTGATACCAGATGAGAACATAAACCCAGTTAAATTATACTTTCAATGCTGATTACAAGAAAAGGTTTTAAATCCGTCCACTTAAAGGAAGAGTCTGAAGAGGGGAAGCTTGATGCTACTTGGTTCATCTCAGGATCGTTGTTTTCTCAGGACAGCGCTGTTGTTAAGCACTTTTGTCTGAACAGCTTGATGTTTTTTCCACATTTAATCAACACTTCTCACAAATGTCTGCTTTGATTCCAGCACACTGAACGCAAACCGAGTCCCATTTTCAATTACACCATTCTGCTTGTTTTCGAGGATGAAGGATGGTTTGTCCCTCAGCCTACAGAGGAAAATGTGATCAAAGCTTCCCACCGGCTCCCGTTTTCTGGGTTTTCTGGCATGCTTTAAATCACGTTTTGCACAAGAACAGCAAAGCGAGCATGTGTTTTGTTTTGCGTGGGGAAGGTAGGGAATTATTTAACCCAGGGTGCCTCATAGTAATGAGTCATTCACTCTGAGATGCTTCAACTTTTGCAAGTCACTCTCTGCAAGTCCGACGCTGAGGGAGAAAAGAAAATTCACACAGCAGCAGGAAATCTCCCCAGATCAACCCCAGTGGCTTAGCAGGAGACACACTTTTGTCTTCCTCGTTCCTTTGTCTCTCCTCTCCCTCCTCCCTGCTGTAGCTTTGCGGGTGACTCATCCATCCCCCCCCACCCTCCTCTTTTTCACCCTCCCTCTCACTTCAGCTGATTTTTTGCACCCGCCCCTTTCTGATAACAGAGCGTGATCTCCTCACTTTTGGAGCTCACCCACACATTTCCCTGATGGCTTCAGTTCTCTCCTTTACCTGGTTTTAACACAGCAGCACACAACTATTCAAACACCTTTCCATCCTCTCTATTTTTTACATGAAGGACATAAATATTTAGTGTGTAATAGATTCTGTGGATGTAAGTTAGCAATAGAGATGAGGCAGTATCATGGTGAGCGCCCCTCAGACAGATTCAGTTACCGGTGTCCCACTTCGTCACCATAGAGGATGTGTGTGTAACACCGTTATGTCGACCAGGTTCTCCTGAAGGTGGCTGTTTAATGAAGCATAAAGGCTTCCACGGGTGTATCGATTGCATTTAGTCTCCAATTATGTCCTTCTATGTTCCCCTCCTTACTGAGTGAGTTCAGAGCCTGTTTACTGTTGCATCACAGTTTAATGTGCCGATGAATTGCTGCATCAATTCTGAGCAAATTAAGAGTTGGCCTCGGACTACTTTACCTCCTAGCACAATCAGGCTCAAAACATTATGTCACCAGGCTGACTGTTAGTGATTAATGGTGAATGGCATTCCCAAGGAAGTTCCCAGAAGGTCTTGAAACATTTACTGTGATTTTCGGTTTTCCCACCTGAGTTGCAGGAGCTTGGTCTCATGCTGCTGACGTTTTTGACAACTTAAAAAAACTAAAAAAAAGTGTTTGAGGGTTGTTGCAGGTGTCTGGAACCCTTCTCACTGAGATGGAACGTGCCAGAAATGTTAAAGGGCACAGGGAGGGGTTTAGCTTAGAAATCAAGACAGAGCAGAAGGCAATAGGATTTCACGCAGGTCAGTCCAGCCATGCTCCATTAGAGCCTCGGCGGACCCGACTACTCTTGTGTCTTGCCAATCACATTGTATCATGCTCTATTGGTTTGGCAGACCAATCACAATGCTCTGTTGACTTGGCGGGCCAATCATATTGCTCTATTGGTTTGATGGGCCAATCACAATGCTCTATTGGTTTGGCGGACCAATCACAATGCTCTATTGGCTTGGCGGGCCAACCATATTGCTCTATTGGTTTGGTAGGCCAATCACAATGCTCTATTGGTTTGGCGGGCCAACCATATTGCTCTATTGGTTTGGTAGGCCAATCACAATGCTCTATTGGTTTGGCGGACCAATCACAATGCTCTGTTGTCTTGGCGGGCCAATCATATTGCTCTATTGGTTTGGTAGGCCAATCACAATGCTCTATTGGTTTGATGGGCCAATCACAATGCTCTATTGGTTTGGCGGGCCAATCACAATGCTCTATTGGCTTGGTGGGCCAACCATATTGCTCTATTGGTTTGGTAGGCCAATCACAATGCTCTATTGGTTTGGTGGGCCAATCACAACAAGTAGTGCTCGCTGCAGAACCACAAAGGTGGAGTGGCACCAGAGTCAGCCCTGCCCATTCCATCAGAGTCAATCCAATTCCTTCCAGTTGTCAGACTTGATAGCATTCTGGAACCAAAGAGGGTGTTACAGCTAATATAATCTAAAATGCAAGATTGAGGACGGAGTTGAGAGGTTAATTGAACCGTTTTTGCAAAGGTTCCATATAATTAAAAATCTAACTTATGGATCCTTTTACCATGTGCTCCTCCCTCCCTCCTGCGGATACAGCTGGCTGAGCGCTACACATGGCTGCTCGCCCTGGGAAAACAGGATCCCAGCAGGATCGTGGGATAGTGGGCAGGATGATGCAACAAAGATGGCAGCAGCTCTTTTTGAAACTGCTTGGGCATCAACTTTGGACTATTTAGACCTTTCTTTGAGCCAAGAGCAGATAGGGGAACTTAAGTTGATTATTTAGAAAGAGGATTTGTTTGCGTCTGCTTCAACAGAGTATGGCAGACTGCCCTGCTGACTGACATCCGTAGCAAAGAGTACATCACATAGTTAGCTGTCTTATTCAGAGAAGATTTGAAAAACAACCATAGATTCCACCCTACAACTGAGCTCTGTCTATGGGTCATGGCCAGACTTTGTATTACCATAAATAGAATGGGATACCGAGCTAGGAGGGGGTTCGCTTTCACATAAAATTAGGATAAAATGTTTGCAATGTTGTTTTTGGAGACTCTAACATGAAGCACACAGCTTCCTACTCTTTCAAGAGCAGTGGTGCTCCTCTCGCATCCAAACGCACTCACAGAAAACCGTCAATCCTCACAACTGCAGCTCCACCCAGTCCGAGCTGCGGTCAGAGGAAATGTCTAAACTACAGCATCCAGATTGTCAGTGAATCGCTCATGCAGGAAGCCACTGCTGGCTGATTCTACCCACGCCAATCAGAGGCTTCCACTAGTAGGTAGGCGTGAGTGTGACATAACTTCATCCGGCCAATCGGTCCACAGGTGGGTGGGTGTGGTTGGCTCAACGAGAAACAAACCACTGGGAAGCAGGGTTGGAAAAGCTGACAGATCCACACAAACAACGCCAATCTGAATGACCCCACCCGACCCAGACCCAGCTGTAAACGGGCCACATGGAGAGACTTTGTGACTAAATTGGGATGAGAAAATCTTTGTAACATTTGCACACACGTCTCAGCGTTTATGCAACGGTATCATCAATTCAGATTGAATCCAACCTCTTTCCCTAATGACTTCGATTTTAAAACATAATTATAAAGATTATCAGACAAGTCACTAATAAATAAATAAAAACAAGTATTTATTTTCATAGTAGCAGACAGCGAGTGTAATAATGTGACGAAATTCACACTTTTATCAGCCAAACTGAGAACTCACCCTTACGTCTAACAGTCTCCAACTCCCACAGCCCACCTTAAGGATGGATTAGCTTTTGTGTTTGGTACAAGTAATTATAAATCAGTGTAGCTCGATAATGCTCTTTATGATAGTGTTTGATGGTGTCTTTGTTCTAGTTGTATCTATGTTCTAAGTAACTTTTACCAGCGTAATTGCCACACGGCAGCCATTATTGACATGTGACTAAATCTGGGCTCATTAAGGCAGTCGGAGGAGGATGTGGGTTTAAAACTCCTTCATCTCAGAGAGCCGCGGCAGCAATAAGCCTCCACGGATTCACAGCATGTTAATCAATAGGATGTTTCCCAGAGATTCTCAGATGGAGGAAACCGATTCTTCTGTTTTCTGTGGGTCATTCGTGACTTCTTGTCTTTCCTCTGATGGCAGCCCGCCATCGCCCTTGACAGCTGTCCAACAAAACAAGCTGCCGTCTTCTTCCAAGGCCTGTGATTAATGTTTTTTCCTCCTTTTTTTGTCCACTTCACACACCCTCTCCTTCTCCCTTATTCTTCACTTTCTATTTTTCCTCTGGTTTCTAATCACATCAACCACTGCTTTGTTGCTCTTCTCTCTGGCAAAGCTACACTTTCTTTGCTGTTTTATTATCTTGTGAATTCATTAGTATAATAAATGTCCAAATGGCATCGACTGTTTGTTTTTGTTCTGTAGGAGGAGTTGCGGGAGCTGAGGGAGCTGCCCATCGACCCCCAAGCAGAGCAGGAAATCATCGACAGCATTGAGGAGGTCTACTTCTCCAGCGACTCCTTCGATATGGTGCAGCATGAGCTGGAGGTCAGAACCTGTGTTATAACATGAATGAGCCATACTCACTTTAAAACCGTGACAAAGAGA
>SSNQ01033530.1:0-12381 GCA_006942095.1 Nothobranchius kuhntae | reverse complement strand
TGTTTTGTAGAGAATCCTGGGATTCTTGAAGTTTGTTTCGATGATGTCTGCAAAATAGGCCGTTCTGGCAGCCCTCACAGCATCCTGATAAGCAACCAGTGATGTTCTGAACAACTCACGCGAGACCTGTAGGCCAGTGTTGCCAGATCCAAAATCCCACAATATCGTACAGAGAGGCTTAAATTATCGTTTTTCAGTACAAATTATCGTACATTATAAATTTGATAATAACGTTCTATAAATGACTTCTCACTCCAATATAATATAACAAAGAAGGTGTTTTATATTGCCCTGTTTAAATAAACATCTTTAAAACCAGTAATATAATGCTTATAAACGTGCAGAGTGTGTCGGCACCACTCCGACCTCCACGCATTGACACAATATGCACATTTGCGCAGTCCTATTTATTTCATTTCTACATAGGTCTTTCTTTTAAGATTAGAAGCCATTGTCTCGTCGCTCTGTCATCCTAGATTAGACTTAACTCGGCGTGCTCGCGGGCAAACAGCAAAAACTGGCAGGACACTGCCACATTATATAACCTTACAGTTTCTCGCGAGAGTAGGCCCTATCGATGTGATTGAGCTATTTATAGTACAGACCCAGAGTCAGTATTTGTAATAGACACAATAGCATAAACCTGTAAGCACTGAGGCGAAATCTGACTTCAGAACAGTTTAAAATTATGTAACTGACTTGGGAAAGCCACAGCAAAAGACGGTGTTACTAGATGCAACGTGAAATTATCGTACATTTGAGGATTTTTGAAACTATTGATCGTACATCGTACAGAGCCCAAAATTATGGTACAAATATGATAATTATCATACATCTGGCAACACTGCTGTAGGCCATCCTTTTTCCACTTTCTCTCAGAGGATCTACACGCCCGCCTACAAGCCCGTGTGACATCAGAGAGCCAATAAGGCTCCCTCCTAGGCCGAGACTTGCAAAGTTTGAGGGGCAACCACGTCCAGGACAAAGTAAATCAAAGTGTTGTGAATAGTGTTCAGTGTTAGATGGATCAGGGTTAAAGGCCTCTAACCTTACAGACATACAGTCCACAAACTTTGAAATAGTTTCTGCATCCAGGGCTCTGAACCTAGTAGCTGGAGCTTCACACACAGGGACAGGACATGGCAACATAACATCACAGAGTATAGGAGAGTGGTCAGAGAACACAGGAGGCAAAGTCACAAGGTTCATGACAGGGAGACCAAAAGAGAGAACCAGGTCCAGGGTGTGACTCCTGGCATGAGTTGGGGACAATACCCATTGAGTCAAATTGAATGAAACTAGCAAATTCAAAAAGCCTTTAGCAAGCACATTGTCAGGACAGCAGATATGGATGTTAAAATCACCAAAAAATAGGACATAGTCATATTTTAGGATGCAGTCTGCCACAAGATCACAGAAATCATTAAGGAAGTTAGAGTCAGTCTTTGGAGGGCGATAAATCAGCACAACGAGCAGGCGGGGGGAGATGCACAGTTCAAATAAGCACAGTTCGAAGGAAGAAAATGACATGGTGGGTGTAAGCTGTTTACTAGGAAAGCTGGATTTAAAAACAACAACCAGCCCTCCACCTCTGCCCCGTGATCTGGGGATATTAAAACAGGAGTAGCCAGGTGGTACCAGCTCCACTAATATTTCAGTTAAATAAGGGGGAGACGGCCTTTGACTCCGGCTTTCCACTGGAAGTGTACAGCTTCCTTCCCTCCAGGAGCATTACTGAAATGTTAGCCAAAGTATTCCATGCAGCTGATCCCGCAAGGTCATCACCGGAGAATTGTATGACCACTTTCAGCTGTTCACATGATAACAAGTGAGGAGAAAGATGGCAGCATGTGTTCAAATAGGTCTGTGGTTTTTTGCTGTTCTGTTTACCTTGGCTACAGAGGTTTTATAGATAATGATGTACTTTATTTACTAGCTAAGCCACTGGATATCAGCATGTGACTTTTATTTTGAAAGTTTCCAGATGTTTTACACTGATCTGGCAAAAACACCCTCAGCAGTCTCAGGTCTCTCAGTCTAAGATGAACAGGTTTATCTTTCATGTGCTAAAGCTGAACAATTTGCTCCTTTAATGCTTCTTAGTAGTTTTTATTTCAGTTTTATCTCATATTATGATCATTGTTTTCAGTTCCAGTGACCAGTGAAGAAACAAAATCAGCATTTCTATCTTAAGTGAATAATAGGGTACTCTTAGTTTATGCTTTTTGTTTCTTTGGGGAAAATGTATTTTTGTCACAATGTGGTTGTAAATGCTGAAGGGAAAAAGGTAACAATCCCTAGGATCCTTTACTGAAGCTGAATGTTGTGTGTTTGCTCCAAATGATGTTGAAAGAGTAAAATAACGACTAAATCCAGTACAGACTGTATATTTTTGACAACTCTGGATTGTAAGAGAGTTTAATCAAACACACAAGGAAAGATGATGTCACTATTAAGATCAGTTACTAATAACAGGTTTGTGTCACGTGTCAATAAATTATATTTTCAGTTTGTGTTCTTGTTAATAACAAAAACAGTAAGATAGATAGAAAGAAAGCAAAAACTCACCTTTAACTGTTATTTGAAGAGGATCTGCACAAGCTGTACCTTTGCTAGATGAGCTGTCAATTCTGAAGAAGTACGCACCCGAATGACTCGTGTTTAGGTCAGAAAACACAGTGGTGCAGTCACTCTGAGTCAGGTTTCCAGTGATTGTTACCGGAAATGATTTCACTGAATTACTGCTGATGAAAATATAACTATCACCTTTAATCCAAAATCCAGAGCTTTGTTTGCTGATGACAAGTGTAGTAGATGTAATGCTACAAGGGATTAGCAAACATGATCCATTCAGAGCTTCCATCATATTTGGTGTAGTGATTTTGAATGCTGGTATAAGACCACCACAATAATCAGCAGCAGCCCAAACATCTGTAAAAGCAGAGAAATGAATGAGGAACAAAATCAGCTTTAAGAGAAAGTTCCTGACTAAAGTCCAGCTGAGCTGCAGCTTGTTACATGTGGAGCCTTTAAACTAGAAATGATTCTGAAAACTAAAGAGAACAAACAGCTCACCTGGAAGGAAGAAGACACTCAGTAACATGAAATGATAGTTTCCTTTTTTGTTACATTATACCTTTCAAATTATTCATTTAGATTATTTTAAAACGACTTAAACCTAAATGAAAACAACCAGACTGTTTTGTTAATTAGAAATAAGAATCTAATAATGACAATAATCTATTATCTAAATCTTCTAAAAGTACATTTGTGTAAATTTAAGCTTTTTTATTTTATTAAATTTTTTTGAGAGAGAGGAAACTATAGATTTAAATATCTATTTTATTCCTTACCAGATCAGCAGGGAAACAGAGTAGAAATGCTTTAAATCAGCTGAAATTCACCTGAACATCAGATCCACTCTGACTTAAGGTCAAAGTAAAGCAGATAATGAAAGGTGTGTTTATTCTTCCTTGTTCTGTAAAAGAGGATGTCAGCTACAGAGAACTTAATGTGGGTGTGTCTCAAACTAAAATATCAAATATGTTTTAATAACAGACGTTTTACCATCAACTGCTGACAAACAAACTAGATAATTAGACATCTTAGACTTTAGCAACAAGATTGACTTTGAAATTTCTTCCACCCAGCAAACAAAAGTAGACCAACATAAAGTAAACCACAAAATGTTTTATGTTAAATGAGTACAAGACAATGAAAAAGTCGGTTTCACAGTTCTACAGCATGTGCTCCTTACATTTCCAGTTTGCATCAATGTGCAAAAAGAAAGAACAATGTGCTTGAAACAAACACAAGTCAGACCCTTTAGGTGAAACTGTGCATGACTGTAAACAATACTCCAGTAGAAGTTTGATCTGAGTTAACACAGAACTGGACCTCAATGTTGCACATCCAGACATAGCTGTCTGTCCATTAAACACTCATAAACAGCACCAGAGGAAATGTTGTCATTTGGGGGGCATTTAGAGAGTAAAAATATAAAGAAATGCTTTACATTGATAGATTTTGAAAACAAATTCAACACCTTTTATGTAAGGACTCAACAAATAAAATGAGGACCATTAGTTTAGTTGGGGCAGCAGTAGTTCAACAGGTTGAGCGGGTTGTCCAGTAATCGGAAGGTTGCAGGTTCGATTCTGGCTCCGGACAGAGAATTCTGCTGTTGTGTCCTTGGGCAAGACACTTAGCCCACCTTGCCTGCTGGTGGTGGTCGGAGGGACTGGTAGCGCCTGTGCTCGGCAGCCTCGCCTCTGTCAGTGCACCCCAGGGCAGCTGTGGCTATACTGTAGCTCATCACCATCAGTGTGTGAATGGATGAATGATACACTGTAGTGTAAAGCGCTCTGGAGTCCTTACTCTGAGAGGTGCTATACAAGTGCGGGTCATTTATCATTTACTGTTATAAAGAAATCAGCATTCATAAGGATAGTTCAGCAGTCTGCAGCATGCACGTCCAAAAGATTTTTCTATTTGTCAGAAGGAACAGGAAACTGCTACTGTGATGAGCATAAATGACCAAATACGATGGAGGTTGAACTAAGTTGTAAGAGTTTTTACTCTGTTGTGAGAAACCAGAGCAGTTGAGAAAAACTGTAATTCAGCGGGAAGACAACTCCCTTCCCCGAGGGCTGGTCCAGCATGTTTTAGTTGTTTTCCTGCTTCAACACTCACTATTTAATCAGCAGGTGATTAGCAGGCTAGGTGTAAAGTCTACTCTCCCTGAACACATAGCAGGACTCTGTTATAACAGAACGTAAAACAAAAAGTCCCTCTAAGCTGCAGTTTTAGCTTGTTCTGACAGATACAGGAAGTAACTGTTGAAAACAAAACATTTCCTAGATGTCAGTGAGGAACTGTTACTTGTGCAGACAATTCCGTCTGGGGCTAATGTCAAAAAAACAAAAAAACCAAGAGCAGAACAACAAATGTTTACAAAGAATAATCACTGAAACATAATTGTCCTGGTTTAACTGGTTTAAGCTGTAAGAACAACAGGAAGCTAGACTTCTGAACTCATAAAAAGAGCTCATTTGAATGAACTTCTGTATTTTCCTACTGAAGCACCAGCTTTTTAAAATACCGGCCATCAGTTTCTCATGCAAACCCTGTGTGGTTGTTCTGCGTGTGTGTGTGTGTGTGTGTGTGTGTGTGTGTGTGTGTGTGTGTGTGTGTGTGTGTGTGTGTGTGTGTGTGTGTGTGGTGTGTGTCTGTGTCTGTGTCTGTGTCTGTGTCTGTGTCTGTGTCTGTGTCTGTGTCAGTCTGGTACCAGAGAAGGCTATCAAGATCAACCATCACCAAAGGAGATGGAAGACCAGTAAACAGCTGTTTGTAAACCTGCCAACTTGATGGATAGCATACATATGATGTCATCAAAAAGCACCAAATAATCAACAATTTGCCATTTTGGTACAACATGCAGTGATATATTTAGAGGAAGTTCTTTATACTGAGGTAGATATGTGGTAGCAAAAACTGGTTTGGTGAAATCTGATGTAAGAATGAAGTGTGAGATTAAAAAACACAGGACTTGCATACTTTATATTTTCTAAATGTCAAAAATCAAACCGTATTAGAAATTTGTAACAGACCTTTGCATCTGAATTCAACAAAGCAACTTTTAGATTAATGTTGTTGTATTTTGTGTCTAAAAAACCCAAATGAGATCTCATTTGGTTTTCAAATGACTGGCTTCTGGTTATAACAAATATGTGACTAAAATCAGATGTAAATGGATTATATTGAACACATTTTGTTATTTTGAATTAATCATGTTTGATCAGAAGCCAGCCAATGTCTAACTATCTGAAAATGTGTCCTTACTAAGGTTATTTAAATATCTTAAAATGACCACTAAGGGCAACAAAATTCCATAAAAAGCAGAAGCCAAACATCAAAAAGAAACACTGTTTAAAGTTTATGGTGATGAATCATCTCTGCTTATTTAAACATTAACAAACTTACCAGATCAGAATATGTGCAATTCTAGAGGTGTTTTAGTGTGAATAAACTATAAGATCTCTTCATAATTTTCTGTTGTTTCATAATAGAACATTTTATGATTTTTTACATGAGTTTTTTTTTGCAATCTGATCAACTGTCCACAAGAGGGCGACAGCTGCTTGACTTGGGGCACAGTGACAGGAGGGAGGGGCCTCTGACCACCAGCAGCAGGCACAGTGGGTTAAACGTCTTGTCAAAGGACACAACAACTGCAACCTGTTACAGGGCTGGTACTTAACTCTTCTGCCACCATCATTCCTACAGTAAAGACAAGCTTGTCCAGGACATGGATATTAAATTATCTGCATGCTGATTGGCCGGTTTACCTGAATGGCTCTATGACACTGCCTGAAGCTAGAAAAATTCATGCACAGTATCTGGACAAGTCATTAGGAAATCGATGGATTTGGCACCCCGTCAAAGTCTTGATATTCCCAGTACATCCTGGAATATTAAACGTGTGCTCCAGCAATGCTTTTCCATTAGCATTACCCCACCAAACGTTTTTCATATTGCAGATGTTAAAGTGGTTTGGGGCATGCAAATGTAAGTGAATGTGTCCAAGATCATGGCGTGCTAGACCAGCTTTTCTCAGATCGACCTGGGATTAGCAAACAAGATTCCATCAGTGCTTCCATCTTCTTGGGTGTGGTGATGGAGAGACCTGGTTCTTTACCAAAACATCCAGCTCAAACACCTGTAAGGTGAACATAATCAGCTTTAGGTGGCAAAGATTTGGACCCACTAACTAAAAATCAAACAGCTCACCTGGAAGAACGAAGACACTCAGGAACATGTTGGCTGTCAACATGGTTACAGACATCAGATGCTGACAGTCCTCCATCTTTAGACTGGAAACAAGATGGAAAGTGCTGTTGGTTCCCCAGATTTGCTCATGGAAANGCCCAGTGTGAAGCAGCTGGGATCAGAATCAGCTCCTCCAAATCCAAGACCATGATTTGAAGTCAGAAAAGGGTAGAAGGCCTTCTCCTCATCAGGGACAAGTTCCTGCCCCAAGTGGAGAAGTTTTAAATATCTCGGAGTATTTTTTCCGAAGCCAATGCTGTTTTACAATTCAAAGGCACAGTGTTTAATACTTTTACTTGTTTACTGTCAAATTCTGTGTATCCGTTCACAAAACTGCCTTTTTTCATCCATATATTTCACCATCTATTCTAAGAGCTGCCCACGGATAAGCGGAAGTGACGCCACCAACACCGGCGAGCTCTGATGATAGCTGGAGCCGCTAGCTGAAACAAGTCAGCTCTAAGGTAAACATTTTTTTTACGGCACTGTGCAAAAAAAGAGCAAAGTAATGAATTATGAAGTTACAAATAAATATTAGGCATGTACCTGCAGCAGGTGTTTTGTGCCTTCTCTGAGGCTACCAGCAGTAAAAGGAGTGTAAAATGACCGAACCTTCCTCTTGTTTAACCAGTTCACCAAAGCATCTGTAGCCTCCTTTGATTGGATATTGCTGTCCTCCTGAAAAGTTCAAAGTTCAACAGTGAAATAACTTGGTATAGATGTTTGAGTTAAATGTGTTCTACACAACCAGCAATATAAAACAAACATTTAACACAATACAGAACTATGTGGGCTTTGACTGGGGCTCGTACCATGATAACATCTCCACAGATCATCAGGCTGATGTGTTTAGTAAAGGAAGCAACAAAGTCCACCAGTGCAGGACGCCGGTTTGGAGGCCCAGTCAGGACAAGGCACTGGGGCCTAAAAAATATTATAAAACACCCAGTTTGTTTTTACTCATTACTACTGAGTGAACGATCCAATTATAGATACTTTACAAGTGAAACAAAAACTACATCTGTAGAATTTGACTTTAAGACAAGCAGTGTGTCATGTTCTGTGTCCCCTTGGTCCCCAGCCCCCTCTAGGCTTTCCTCATGTTTTCCTCCTAGTCACTCCTCATAGTTGGTGGTTTGTATTAGCCCTCCTCACCCCGCTAGTCATTAGTTGTTTATCTTTTTGCCCTTAGTCTTCAAGTTTATTTATTTAGCGCTTTTGAGATTATGGTTTATCTTCCCCCTGCTTTAGTTTTCCCCCCCATTTAGTTATATTAATGGCACCTGTCTTCCCTCCAGACCTCACTCCTCACATCTGTCACCTGTCCCCCCGATTGCTTCCCTCTGTGTTAAAAACCCTGTCTCGTCCCTCAGTGTTTGTTGGTTCATTGTCGTATGAGTCGGCGTTGCTCGTTCCCCTCTCGAGTTTTCCCGAGTCTGTGCTCATGTGTGAGCTTTGGTTTGTTTTTGCGTTTTCAGTGAATTTTTGAGAGTTAGTGTTATTTGTGCTTTGGATTTTGGCGCATCCTCCTTTAATAAAGGAATTATTTTCTTTAAACCTCTCCTGCCTTGAGTCGTTCTGGGAATTTCTGCATCCTGCGTCCAACCTCCTACACTCAACATGGCACAGTGAACCAAATAATGAACATTTTATTGGTCTTACCTGAAATTCTTGACATGATCCTCCACACTATTCAGTGAGACAGAGTATGACAAGGCCATGTTGTATGAGCCTGCTTGGATTGATGAACCCCAATTTACCTCTATGAGACAAAACAAAGAGAAAGGTAATACACAGCACTTATAAGCACACTGGTACATAGTGTGCATGAACCTTGCAGCAAAATTTCATAACTGTTTGGTGTCTTGTCTACGGATATTTATTTTTTGTTGTTGTTTTCAGTCTTTTGTTTGAGATTTTTAGGATTTGCTAATTTTGTCACTAATGGGCCATTCCCATCTGTATCTGGTCGGCCCGGCCCGGGTAGCTCCAGTCGGCCCCATCCTGGCCCGGTTCATTCCACACATCCTTGCTTAGGTATGCAAGGAATGCAGTCAGAGACATTTTCAGCTTCTAGGTAATCAGCATGATAATGAATGATGATGAATTGAGCATGCCTTAAGCCCATGTGGGCTGATTCTACCCACCAATCAGAGGCTTGCCCTAATGGAAGGTGTGAATTTGCTGACTATCAGTCAGCAGTGGGTGTTGTCAGATGTACGATAATTATCGTATTTGTACCATAATTTTGGGCTCTGTACGATGTACGATCAATAGTTTCAAAAATCCTCAAATGTACGATAATTTCACATTGCATCTAGTAACACCGTCTTTTGCTGTGACTTTCCGATGTCAATTACATAATTTTAAACTGTTCTGAAGTCAGATTTCACCTCAGTGCTTACAGGTTTATGCTATTGTGTCTATTACAAAAACTGACTCTGGATCTGTACAATAAGTAGCCCAATCACATCGATAGGGCCTACTCTCGCGAGAAACTGTAAGGTTATATAATGTGGCAGTGGCCCGCCAGTTTTTCCTGTTTGCCCGCGAGCGCCGCCGACCGAGTTAAGTTTAAGCTAGGAGGACAGAGCGAGCGAGGAGACAATGGCTTCTAAATCTAATCTTAAAAGAAAAAACAGAAGGGACGGATGAAGGGAAAGGAAAGCAACACCGGACACAAGTGTATCGTCCTGCGTGGGAGTTGGACCCTATATTTAAAGGATGGCTTGCACCTGTTACGGGGAACGAAACCAAGGCCTTCTGTCGTTGCTGCAACCTCCAGATGGTATCAGAAATCACCGTTCTCAAGAATCACGCAAAGGGAGCTAAACACAAAGAAAGGGTAAAATGCATCGCGCCAAACCAGACATCTATTCTTCAATGTCTCCAGCAAACTAATGAAAAAGAGAAGTTTGAAAATGATGTGAAAAATGCTGAAATCAAGCTATGTGGCTTTTTTAGCCGAGCACATCATTGCAATGAGAAGCACAGACCACTTAGTACAGGTGATGAAAGACATTTTCAGTGACTCAAAAATTGCTCAAGCTGTTAGTTTGGGGCGCACAAAAACCACAAACATTGCAAAGAATGTCATTGGACAATGCTACTTTGAAGAACTTTCTGAAATATTCCAACGTAAAAAGTTCAGCATCCTTGTAGATGAGTCTACAGACATTGGTACAGTTAAAGTCTTTGCATTGTGGTCCGTTTCTTTGACGACACCTCCAAATCAGTGCAGACACGCTTTTGGAAATTAGCTCAGATTTTTTTCAGATGATCAGCCGCAGACAAGTTACAACGGCGCCACTACTGAGCTTCTTTACTCTAAACTTTTGGAGTCATTTACATCTGCAAATGTTCCTCTAGAGAACATTGTGGGCTTTGCATTGGACGGGTGTAACACCATGATGGGACAACACAATTCTGTCTCCAGCCGCCTCAAGCATGATCTTCCTGGGATCACAGTGCAACGATGCATTTGTCATTCCTTGCATTTGTGCGCAAGTGAGTCATGTAAGCAGCTACCACGACAATGTGAAGATTTAGCAAGGGATATATATTCCTATTTCAAAAACAGCGCAAGACGCCAGGCACAACTGAAGGAGTTCCAGGAACTTTGTAGTGTCGAGCCTCACAAAATCCTGAAGCCAGCACAGACCCGTTGGCTTTCTTTGTATCAGGTTGTAAAGCGCATCAACGCGCAGTGGAGTGCGCTTCGGCTCTTCTTTACCGATCAGTGGGTGGCGGAACGTTTAAATGCTGCAGAAAATGTCTACAGGGCTCTCCATGATGACTCACTTAGACTATACTTTAGCTTTTTGGAATGGGTTTTGCCAAAATTTACAAACCTGAACGAGTATTTCCAGAGTGAGAAGGTTGTCATCACATCTCTGCACAAGAAAATGAGCGAGACTTTCAAAGATCTCTTATCTTTTATGGATAGAAACTACGTTCTCCACACAAAACTGAGCCAGATTGATCCAACAGACATCTCTAAGCTGGAAATCACATATAGGCTATATAAAAGGTAAAGTGGCCAAAGCCATTGCAGTATTATATAGCGTAAAGTTTGTACTAAATAGTGAAGGATTGTTATTACTATACAATGCACTGATTCTGCCATACTTAAATTATTGTGTAGAAATCTGGGGAACTGCATATAGAACGTATACACAACCTGTGTTTGTTTTGCAGAAAAGAGCAATGAGAATTATAGACAACACTCATAGTACAGCTCCATCTAACCCATTATTTATAAAATATAAAGTAATTAAATTTCATGATTTGGTCAACTGGCGAATATTGCATATAATGTATAAAGCAAATAAAGGTACATTGCCAAAGAATATTCAGCATATTTTTGGAAAGAGAGATAGCAGTTATTCGTTGAAGGGATTTGAAATCTTCAAAAAGCCTAGATTTAGAACAAGAATGAAGGAAATGAGCATATCTGTGAATGGTGTGAAGTTGTGGAATTGCCTGGACAGAGAATGGAAAGAGTCAAGAACTCTAAAAGTGTTTAGTCTACACATTAAATCACGTGTGTTGAGTGGATATGACAACGGACAATTGATGTGGACATAATAATTAACAAATGTGAACAGTTACAGGACTGAAAGAACTGGTGAGGGACTGCACAAATACAAATTGATATTTAAGTTTAAAAAGGGGGCAGAAATAATAAGATTTTTCTTCTATCTGCTCCCTTTCATTCAAATATATATTGTGTTTTTATGAATATTGTTTAGTATCTGTTGTGTTATTTTTTTATTGAATGAAATAAAGATAATTAAAAAAAAAATATATATATATATATATCTGCCAGTTAACACACTGTACTTGGGCGTAGGGGTAATGCAGCAGCTCCGAAACACACGCATTAACCCTGCAATTGTTACAGACTTTTTCGTGCGTTGCCAGAGATTTCTGCAAGTTGGATGTTCAGAAAATAAAAAACGCTTCGACTTTGACGACCCTCTGCTGTGTGCTCTGGACTGTTTTTCTCCTGCTGTGGCAATGGACCCACAAGCACGCACCATTTACCCTTCTCTGTTTCCCATGCTGTGCACTGTGCCTCGCTTACTGGACATCGAGGACACTGACCGCATCCAGCTCATCGATGACCAGTGGAGACAGCTGGCCATCACGGACCTCAGTGACAGTTACAAAACGATGGACGTGGATGCATTCTGGTACAACTTATCCACCATGCAAGACATGAGCGGGAAAAGGTTGTTTGCAGACCTTGCTACTTTTGCCGTGGATGTACTGATTTTTCCCCATTCCAATGCTTCATGCGAGCGAGTCTTCTCAAAAGTGAACCTAATAAAGACCAAACCCCGCAACAGGCTCATTACGGCAACCCTTAATGGACTAATGCAAGCTTCTGAGTGTGTTAGCAACGGAGGAGGATGCCCAGAGTTTGCTCCCACAAAAACTATGTTGCACTCCCTGACTTCATCAAACTTGTACCGAAGCAAGGCCTCCACATCTACTGCTGGCGATGCTGCGACAGACAGTGAATCAGATGAGGAGATCGAGATCAGCAAC
>SSNQ01033529.1:9533-21284 GCA_006942095.1 Nothobranchius kuhntae | reverse complement strand
TCAAGATTGTCTGGCCACTGAGGGTTTAAGTCTGGCTCAAATATCATGACCATGTCCTGTTTAAATGGCCCTGCTGCTGTACGACCCTCAACATGCACGTGGCTTTGTTTAGGTACAGTAATACAGTCTTTCGTTGTCATCACGTTGTACTCGTTAACTGTATCTGCACTAACAGCCTGTATAAACGCTTTCACTTTGTATCTGTTGAGACTGGGAAATGCTTTCCTCACTGTGCTATACAGTTTAGCTTGGTCGGCCTCATTCACAATGTATTCAATGACATTGTAACATATAATAGGGCATGTGAGCTGAAAACCTTTCATTACCAACATGGGGATGGTCAATTTCTCCATTCGTTCAGTTCCGGAAACAAGTTGGAACGTTGTCTCAACCCACCCAAGGTATGGCATGTTGGTCCCATTTGCTGCAGTCAGGGTGAGTTCAGATGTGTCCATGATATCTGCTACATCTCTCAGCTCTGTGTGTGGCAGATAGTTCTCTTTCCATTTCTCATCGATGATACCTGTGAGCCTGAGTCCCATAGAGCTTGAAGCCTGTGGCCGTCCAAGAGACACTCAACGAGACATTGCCTGCCCACCAGAGATGTGACTTTGTGAGGAATGTTTACATGAGTTTGCGGCAGTGGTACCTGAACAGTCTCATTGTCTTTGTCACCCCGGGTTTCCACGGGAGCCGTCAGCAGCACGTTACTGCAGCAGCACGTTACTGCAGCAGCACGTCTTGCTCGCGTAAGCTGCTGCTTGGCCCTTCCCACGAGATGCGAAGCAGCAGGGAGCAGCTGTCACCGACCGAGCACGAAGTCACACGAGTGACTTCGTCAGTAAACACAACAACAAGCAGGAGAAAACTACAACATGGTTTGTGTTTTATGTTCTGTCCGTATTATAATCGCCAATATGGACCTGAAAAACAAAGGAGACCGCTAGCTAGGTGATAACTTCTCACCGGGACGCACAGTTAGTAACCTTTTTTAAAAGTAAAGCAACCGGAAAGCAGTACGTTCTTTATTCTGAAAATCTCGGTAGCTTCTCTCCATTTCCGCGTTCGATTTCCTGTCTTTCCTTCCCCAAAAATGTCGAACTTGACCCGTTTCAGAGGCGTCGCGCGTAGAAAATAGAACCGGCGCGTAAAGGCCGCGACATGCTGCTCCTGAGACGCGGCCGGCTCGCGCTGCTGACGGCTCCAGTGGAAAAGGTTCTGTTGACCACAGCGGTTCCTATCAGCAGCTGTGACGTGCTGCTGCAGTAACGTGCTGCTGACGGCTCCCGTGGAAAGCCGGGGTTAGTCTTTAAGCCAGTGCATTGTCTCTTATGTTGTCTCCAGTGTCGTTTCTGGCATGCTTTTGAACAATAAAGTGCATTTTTACATGCTGGACACCGTCTCATGCCTGACTTTTCTTGTTTACAGTTGGAGCAATGTTGGGACTTGTGGATGATGGGCATGGTTAACACTCGCCCCTCGGTGGTAACCATTGCTGGTTTAAATGTTTCTCTTTATATGTTCCCATGCCTCTGCTTCTACATCCAGCCTGAAAGTGTTCTTCACTCCCGCAGAGGTAGCAGTGTGTGCAGCGTTCGTTGACTCCACCCTGCTGGCAACGGTGGCACCTCCTCTCACGATGGGCTGGACTACCTGTGTAGTGCTGTACAGGATACTGAGGGGGTGTTGGTCATTGACGGGGGCCCTGGAAGCTATAATACTGCTGTTGCTGCTGGCCTCTATCATACTGCATAGCTGGTGGTGGGGCATATGACTGAGGACAAGGCACCGGCTGCTGTAGAGTCTCCTTAATCTGAGCTATCTCTGCACTGAGACCTTTCAGGGAGGCTACACCTGTCTTAGGCTCTGCTAGCTCAGTTAAAAGCTCGGGTGGTATCAGCTTTGCCTTCTTTCACAGGGTTCTTTGCTGGCGACATTTCGTCTGACTGTACTGCGCTCACACTTGTAGCAGTCTGCGATGCTAGACATCTTTTCTTGTTTTTCCTTTCTGCCTCATTGGCACAAGCCGTATTTAACCTCTCCAACAGGAGTTCATCAGGTGTCTTAGGGTCTAACAGGAGTGGCTGCAAATCTATCCTGACACTGTCACTCTGGAAGCCTGTGAGTATGGTGTCTCTCATACAGTCGTTTATTGCAGTGAGTAGAACGCGCGAAAACCCCCTAGTGAAGAATAGAGACACTACTAATCGATTCCAGAAAAGGCTTATTAGCCAATCACTGATGTATAGATTGCATTTCTCTTAAATAACATGAAAGCCGTCAATATAACATGACAAATAATAACCTCTTAACCATTTTCTTGCCATATTTACATTATTTCTGTTCTTATATCAACTGATATGAATTAGTATCAAGTGAACAGTTTTATATGCAGTAGTCCTTCAACCTGTCACACACGCACGTTCCTCCTGCGGTGCGTGAACCTGAACTGGTCACCTGTTGCTGGTGTGTAATCTAGGGGGCTTGCTGAAGAGGTTATGAGCTTCTAGACGTTTGCCTCAGACAGACTCGTGGCTGTTTAAATAATGTTCTGGATGGATCTGTGCTCTGCTGACACACTCGAAGCAGGTGCTGAATAACGACGAGCGCTACTTCAGCCAATGTTTTAAATCAGGAAACTTTTCTCCAAATGAAATAACCAGAAGTCTCCCAGACTGAAAGATAGAAGGGTTTCTAGTTTCCACTCAACACCGCCGTGCTGTAGTGACCGATGTCGAGTGCGTCACAGACGCTCTCTAAGCTCCTCCTCAGCGGAGGTGAGAAAATGCTCTGACGTGCTGATAGAGATCTTTTCTTGATTGTTACCTCCGCGATGTTCTCTGTGCGTAGTGTGTAAAATATTTAACATTAACAAAATAACTCACAGGCAAACAAATAAATAAACAAATCGCCTCTTGTAAAAACTAGGGATGCACCGATGGATCGGCATCTGATCCCAATCGGCCGAAAGCGCCTCTATCGGTTTTGATCGGAGTTTTCAAAATAGATCAAAGCAGACCGATCAGGTAGGGTTGTCACGGTAACCGGTGTAGCGGTAAACCCCGGTAAAAAAGGTTGACAATAATAATAACTGTCTTGTTTAAAAAAAAAAACTATATTATCTCGGTGGGTTTACCGTGGCTGCGGTGTAGGCGCGGTGACCCTTACCAGCCACCGTATCATCTGCTGAAGTTGCTGGCAGCACATGCGCGCTTTGTTGTTTACAACCAAAACTTTCCTGAAGCTAAAGCTGAAATAATGGCCAAAGGAGGAGACGGCAGTGCTCAGGAGGACATTTTTTATCCCACAAAGAAGACAAAGTCGGAAGTACGGGCATCTTTTGGATATTTGAAGAATGCCGAGGGACAGTTGATAGAAGACGGCTATCCTGTTTGCAGCACGTGCAGAAAAAGTGTCTGTGAAAGGCAGCAACGCTTCAAATCTCATGACACATCTGCGTGACCATCACCCACAACTCTACAGTCAACGCAAGGCAAGCTAACGTCAGCGTTTTAGCTAAAATGCGTGATCCGAGGATTTGGGTTGAGGGAGAATGCAACGAGTCGCTATATAAAGCAGCCACAGCACCGCTACCTGCATATAAACCGTGTCACGGACACCGCCATGTTGAAATGACGCTATGCATTACGGGGCTCCCAGGGGCAGATAAGAGTTGGTCTCTCTCCGAGAATAATTATGAATTTAACAATGATTACTGCCTGATGACATTTTCCCAAATCTGCAAAGCTCACTGGAACACAAACCGAGGATGATATTTTCCTGATATAGAGTTTATTACTCAAGTAAGGGTAAAAAAAAGTATCTGACTAGAAGGCTACTTGAGTACTGAGTATCATCTGATCTAATATTTTTAAAATGATGACATCAAACAGACATAAAATAAGAAGTTATGGGCAAATATTGGTATTTTAAAGACTAAAGGGGAAAAATGTAAACAAATAAACCACATAATTACAAAATAACACATTTCAGGCAAAATTTAGACACAAACTGAGGACAATATTTGCTGACATACAGGGTTTATTTAATTGTGTGAAAATGTAGCACATTTAAAAGAAATACTACGATAATACCGACATCCGTGTTAATTTTGGTCACAATAACCGTGAGGCTAAATTTTCACACCGTGACAACCCTAATACAGATTAGGTTACATTTCCTTTATTCCCAGATTATGTAGTTTGTAGCACTCATTATAATGTAGAAAATTTCTGGCCAATCCACGTGATCGGTATCGGTGATCGGTATCGGTGGTCAGCATTCTTTGATATCGGTATCGGTGATCGGCAGCAAAAAACCTGATCGGTGCATCCCTAGTAAAAACCAACCGTAACGTCTCAGCCCATCGCCGATTAATTTGTCCCATCCTCCAACCCTGGTGTGGATATATTTTGGTTTTTAACCTGGGACAAAAAACAAAGTTTCTGCCCTGCAAACATCTAGTGCATGATCCGACAAAGACTGTTTTATCTCCTAGTGCCAGCGCCACCTGCTGGAGCAGCAGCATGATGATGTCAACTCTATCCTAGTCCCAATGCCACCTGCTGGAGCAGCAGCATGATGATGGCGAGTCTATCCTAGTCCCAGGGCCACCTGCTGGAGCAGCAGCATGATGATGTCGACTCTATCCTAGTTCAAATGCCACCTGCTGGTACAGCAGCATGATGACGGCGAGTCTATCCTAGTCCCAGGGCCACCTGCTGGAGCAGCAGCATGATGATGTCGACTCTATCCTAGTTCAAACGCCACCTGCTGGAGCAGCAGCATGATGACGGTGAGTCTATCCTAGTCGCAGCGCCACCTGCTGGAACAGCAGCATGATGATGGCGAGTCTATACTAGTCCCAACGCCAACGGCTGCTGGAGCAGCAGCATGATGACGTCGACTCTATCCTAGTCCCAGCGCCACCTGCTGGAGCAGCAGCATGATGACGTTGACTCTATCCTAGTCCCAGCGCCACCTGCTGGAACAGCAGCATGATGATGTCGACTCTATCCTAGTTCAAACGCCACCTGCTGGAGCAGCAGCATGATGATGGTGAGTCTATCCTAGTTGCAGCGCCACCTGCTGGAACAGCAGCACGATGATGGCGAGTCTATACTAGTCCCAACGCCAACGGCTGCTGGAGCAGCAGCATGATGACGTCGTGGGTTAATTCACTCATCACAGCAGCACAAGTCTATTCTAGTCGCAGCGCCGCCTGCTGGAGCAGCAGCATGATGACACGAGTCTATCCTAGTCGCACCGCCTCCTGCTGTAGCAGCAGCATGATGACGCAAGTCTATCCTAGTCACACCACCTCCTGCTGGGGCAGCAGCATGATGACGCGAGTCTATCCTAGTCGCAGCACCAACTGCTGGAGCAGCAGCATGATGACGGCGAGTCTATCCCAGTCGCAGCGCCACCTGCTGGAGCAGCAGCATGATGATGCGAGTTTGTCCCAGTTGCAGCGCCACCTGCTGTAGCAGCAGCATGATGACGCAAGTCTATCCTAGTCGCACCGCCTCCTGCTGGGGCAGCAGCATGATGACGCGAGTCTATCCTAGTCGCAGCACCACCTGCTGGAGCAGCAGCATGATGACGGCGAGTCTATCCTAGTCGCAGCACCACCTGCTGGAGCAGCAGCATGATGACGCAAGTCTATCCCAGTCGCAGCGCTACCTGCTGGAGCAGCAGCATGATGATGCGAGTTTGTCCCAGTTGCAGCGCCACCTGCTGGAGCAGCAGGATGATGACATCGACTCTATCCTAGACCCAGCGTCACCTGCTGGAGCAGCAGCATGATGGCAGTGAGTCTATCGTAGTCGCAGCCCCACCTGCTTGAGCAGCAGCATGATGACACGAGTCTATCCTAATTTTGGATCTGAATGGAAACTGTCCAGAGCCACACTGAAGGATCTTTTTCTACTCAAATACAAACAATGTACTAAGATGTTAGAACTTGGTTAGATGGGATGTGAAAGATAACGGTAATAACTTGTATTTAAAAGGAAAGCAGAACAACATGCATGTATGCTGTTTGACATGATGAGCAGACTCAAAGCAGGACGAGTCTAATTGTTGATGTATGAATAATCCAAAATGTCGGTTTTTTCCTGCAGGTCGATAAAGGAGATTAGGGCCTTCAACTTCCCCCTGCTCTTTTAAACCCATCATTAATTGATAACAATGCTTCCGTGTGAATATTTTATCAGTGAAAAAAGGCAAATGCAGATGATTTGGGATCTTGATGAAAAAAGACCTGAACGAAAAGGTTCTGTGTTGTTGGTAACGGGCAATTCAGATGAAAGAGACTAAAATTAAACCTAAATGTCATTGATAGATTCAGGATGGAATACATAATGAGTCGAAATACTTGCTGAATTGGATTCGAAGGTAATGACTACCCTTTCACCTGCTCGGAGACAGGAAGCACTTGGGACCAACTGTCTTTGGTGTTAATTGCAATGTTTAGTAAATGTCTTTAAACCATTCTGTGAATGGGACAGATCACAAAACAAGTCAATCTAACTAAAGGACTTTGGCTCTTTGCCTTTCATGTCTAAAGCTGAAACCGAACAAACATCTGAGTTATTTGGTTTTCTGCTCCAGCGTCCAGAAGCTGGCTTCATGACTTCCATCATCCGATAAACTAAAATACAAAACAAACACATCTTGCTTTTGCCCCAGTTTCTGTGGTAGTGTGAAATCTCATTAAACGTAGTGTCTGGTGTCACCTTTAGTGCTTTACAGGATCATAATCATTACATGAAAAGCCATCTTCTGTGAGGATTCCCAAACACAGAACAGGTGAGAACAGAAGCGGAAGAAACCGTCTACAGAGATGTGCAGAACTATAAATATTTAAGGTTCAAAGCAATTATCCATTGTTCAACCAAATGTTCACATGACTAAATTTACCCTACATGGACTTACTTTCACAAACACAAAGAAGATTTTAAACCAGGATTTTTGCAATAATGAAAGGGAGCTTTAAACTGAATAAACAGCCAGGATTATTGTTCTACACCTTTTCAGACAAAACACCAAACTAATCCCACAGTGGGTTGATTCACTCATCACAGCAGCACATAGAGAAAAGGAAGTAAAGTACAGGTAAACACCATCGACATATAAATATTGGACAATGGGTTTTCATAGACTCCAATAACATGTTTTTGAAGAAAAATGGGAGGTGGCCACCACCGCCATTTTGACCGTGTCACAGGTTCCGTCAAGCCCAGACAATTCCACAAAAGGGAAGAGAGGTGGAGATGAGGGTGGGGCTGTAAGGCTGGGATAAACTGACGACACCCGGTCGAACTAGCTACAAGCTAACCTGAAGCTAACCCAAAGCTAATGCGGAGGTGGGAGCTAAGCTAACGGAGGTAGCAACCTAGCTACAACCTGGAGTTAACTGTGCACAACACCAGAGCTTCTGAGTCAGAGATACGCCGGGCTGACTGCTGGGTAAAACGGGGTGGAACACAGGGGTCTCCGAGAGCTCCACAAGCCGGCAGCCGCACAGCAGACAAGCGCCGCTGTGATCTGAGATGCGCAGAGCTGCCCGCTGGGGAGAACCAGGTGGAAAGGTTTCCATCCCAGAGCTCCACAAGCCGACAGCCCGCGCAGCAGTCAGGAGCCGCGATCAGACAGAGATGCGCCGAGCTGCGGGGAGGGGAGAACCGGTTGGAAAACATCGGTTTCCATCCAGAGCTCCACAAGCCGACAGCCCGCGCAGCAGACAGAAGCTGCGATCAGACAGATGCGCCGAGCTGCGGGGAGGGGAGAACCGGGTGGAAAACCTCGATTTCCATTCAGAGCTCCATAAGCCGGCAGCCCGCGCAGCAGACAGAAGCTGCGATCAGACAGATGCGCCGAGCTGCGGGGAGGGGAGAACTGGGTGGAAAACCTCGGTTTCCATCCAGAGCTCAACAAGCCGGCAGCCCGCGCAGCAGACAGAAGCCACAATTAGACAGAGATGCGCCGAGCTGTGGGGAGGGGAGAACCGGGTGGAAAACAGAGGTCTCCCGAGAGCTCCACAAGCCGATAGTCGGAACCCAGCTCCACCAACATGTTATATTTCAACCCATTTTCTAAAATGCAGCATTATGTTAAATGCACTGGGTTTTACCCTATTATATTTAAATTTCATGGTTACACAGTACATGTTAAAATCTAAGCTCAGCTCGGCAGTGACCTAAAATACATAAATATAATTTTACTTACCAAAAAAATGAAGTGGAGACTCCTTGGACGTGCAATTAATGCCACAGCAAGTCTTTTTGTCCAACAATTGCACAAATAATATCCAAAAAAGAATACACAAACACAGAGAATCAAAATCCCGGAACAGTTTCCAAGCCAGACCGAGGCTCTACTGAGGCCTTTCCCCGGAGCTAGCTCTGCGGTCACGTGGGTCTGATGCTCATTAATTATACATAATTTTAGGCTTTTAATACACAAACAGAAGAGTGAGAAAAAAATTCACCCCCCTCAAAGTTGTCATGAGTGTAAACTAGATCATTTAAACAAAAAACATGTTTTGGAACCAGGCTGTAAGCATGTTTATTTCTGCTGTGAAATTGGTATTTTTAACATGGGAGTCAATGAGGATTTGCTCGCTTCTGACACCAGCCCCCAGCGGATGAGGGTGGAACTGCAATTTTTGTCACTTCCACGTTGGCCTCAATTTTTCACCCGCATTGTGGGGGCTTGGTAAACACACAAAGGCAGCAAGCTGTTAACCTTCAACCACTAAAACAATGAATAACATGGGAACTTGAATTTCTACAAATAATCTTCACTAAAACATTTTACACTCCCATAACTCAGTTTTTCTTTTATCTTTCTGTTTCTGCCGAAGGACACAGCCTGGTTGCTAACTCAGTTAGCATGCTGAGCTACATGCTAGCAGAGGACGTTACTCACCCAGATGTCCATCAGAATCCCAGCTCCTGAAGTCCTCTCCTGTTGGTCAATGGCCACGTTGTTTGTGAAACTCCTTTTTATCAAAGTTTTATTTCTCTCAAGTCCAGTTTTTTTTAGTTTGTTTTTCTATACTCTAGCTTGCTGCAAGTGCAGTAGCAATCAAAAATGTAAAAAAAACCAACTCAGCGATTTTCAGATGGTGCGTTGAAGTAGCCAAAGAAGTTCAAGTATTTCTGCTACCCCACATATGTCAGACTCAAGTCCCGCGGGCCGCATCTGGCCCGCGGAGCATTTTTATGTGGCCCGCGAGATAAATATCAAAAATATATTAAAACTGGTCTGCTGGCCAATGTTACCGCAAAGACTTCAACTCCCATGAGGCTTTGCGGTGTCAGCGCGGAGCCGACGCGCCCCCTCCTTTGTGTTTTTTCCAGCGCCTGCTGCCGGTGTGCAGCTCCGCTGTCTCGGACAAACTACACTCCTCTCACTCAGCGCCGAGTTCAATCAGCTATTTTCTGACGTTGAAGCCATAGACAGTACATACTGGACAAAATGATTCCATAGGCTCCAGTAACACGTTTCTGGTCTATAATGGGAGGTGGCCACCACCGCCATTTTGACCGTGTCACAGGTTCCGTCCAGCCCAGACAATTCCATAAAAGGGAAGAGAGGAGGAGCTGAGGGTGGGGCTGTAAGGCTGGGCTCGAGTGACGACACCCGTGCGAACTAGCTACGAGCTAACCTGAAGCTAACCCTGGCTAACCCAAAGCTAACGCGGAGGTGGGAGCCGAGCTAACGGATGTAGCCACCTAGCTTCAACCCAACCGGAGCTAACTGGAACACCCATCGACCTGAACCTCACACGGAGTTTAGGTGGAGGTTTTCGGCGCCTGTTCGTGAGAAGTACCTGGATTAAAAAAGTATTGAATTGGTAAGTTTATAATTTATTTCCGTAATGAAAACATTTTGCTTTGAGCAAGTTTTCAGTACCGTATCTTCCGGGCTATCGCTCCTGAGTCGCACCAGCCATTAAATGTATAATGAAGAAGAGAAAACATATTTAAGTCGTATTTTGGGGGGACATTTTATTATCTTTCTTACAAAATCTGAGGCCAATCGTTTCACATTGCAACACAAGCACCGGTAACCATAACAGAATGAACAACAGCCAGCAGAGGAGAGGATGGCGGTGTTTCAAACCCTCCCGGCCGGTGAGGAAAGCTCATTCCTGGGCTGGAGCCGGCCCTCAGCACCCCGCCACAGGCTCTAACAGATGCTGGCGGTGTTTGAAACCCTCCCAGCGGGACAGGGGAAGTCATTCTTGGGTCGGAGTCGGCTCGCAGCAACGCGCCACGTTCTCCAGTCGAGGAAGGCTGTTTTTGAAACCCTCGCAGCGGGACAGGGGAACTCATTCTTGGGCGGGTCGGAGTCGGCCCGCAGCAGACTCGCAGCAGCGCGGTGTAGCCGTAGCCTACATATTTTGTTATATAAGTCGCTCCGGAGTATAAGTAGCAGGACCAGCCAGAATATGTAAAAAAAAGTGCGAGTTATAGTCCGGAAAATATGGCAGTTATTAGTATTTGAGCTAAATTAGCTGCCTAAATACATTTCATATATTTCCAAAATGTAATACTTGTTTGTATCCTGTACAGCCAACTAGCCTTTATTCTGGACTCAGTACAATTTACCAAAAGTAAAGAGACATTCTACAGATGAAGTAAGCACAAGATAACTTACTGGAAGACACGGAATTATCATCAGAACCAGAACAAGAGAGCCTGATAACAGTCATGTGAAAATAACAGTTAAAAAGTATGTATGTATTATAGAAATAAAAATATATTAGAATTAGTGTAACTCACTGTGATCCAAACAATAAATCAGCCATAGCTGATTATTAAATATGACATGAGGTCTGGGAGTTTTTAAGTTTCATTCTTTTATCACATTTTTTTCTTAGATCTGTTTAAAGGTCACCATGGCAGCCTGTGTGTCTCCAACATCAGCTACACAAAGCAGCAAGTGTAAGTTCCAAATACCTGTCTTGACCACTTCATGTATGGTTTTGTACTTTAAACAATTATGACAAACCTGTTATTTTTTCTCCATAGTCATTTGTGGATCATTGGTGACAGCTACGTGAGGCGTGGTGCCCAGAGAGCTGCAGAGACCGTCGGAGACAACCTTGGCCTCCCTGACGTCTGTGTCTCCTGGTTTGGTTGGGGCGGACCATCGACATACATACATGTGCCGGCACTTTGCGCCCTGTTTTATAAAATGTAGTGTTAAAAATAAATGTTTTTGCTCAATTACTGGAATTTCTTTGGTTAAGACAAAGTGAGGAATAATCATTTACAAGTTATTTGTACAACAGGCCCATTTTAAATCCCAACAGTTTCTTAGCAGCCAATAGAAATGTGTTCTTTACTAACTTTACTTGGTTTGAAAATCTTACTAAAATAAATTTGAGTGCCGTATTGCAAAACCCAATCATACTTGTTATGTAAACATTAGCTTTGTAGATATTTTTTACAGATATATATTTGTGTGCAACAAAAACCAAACTTAAATAATATGTCATTCTTTATTGAAAAACAACAAAATACAGGTATACAGAAAGTGTGGGAAAATAATGTGAAAGTATTGCACTATAAATGTAATCCTATTTATCTTTAAAAAGAAAAACTCTAAAAATATCCTGTACAGCTACATGACAGAAGAATGGTGGTCTGTCTGTCAGAATGTGCTGAACAGATTTGCTCTTTGAAGAGGAGTGTCATGTTTGGAGGAAGGTACTTAACCCAAGACATGCAGAAAACA
>SSNQ01033528.1:0-21117 GCA_006942095.1 Nothobranchius kuhntae | reverse complement strand
ATCTTTAATGCCAGTTCAAAGCGTTCGAGAGAAGTGTCGGAGTGGCCAATCCGTGACTCTCCTCTTCAGCTGAACGAACCAACGACAACACTGTTGCCATTCCACCTGCTGCAACGGTTCCTTTCAAAATAAAAGCTGAACCAACATGACCCCATTTTGGGTCTTGATAGATGGCGATAAACTGTCGTGACCCGGAAGTATCTCAAGACTGGTGGTCGGCTCCCGCAGCTGTTTCTACAAGCTTTGGCTCCACAAAGGTTAAGCTGGACCTCTACACCTCCTGATCTAGACGGGGACTTCCGCTAAGGGTACGTAGACTGACAGAATGGCGTTGAATGTGTTTATGAATCTCCTAACCAAAGCTTAGCATGGAGACATCACCTTCATTTCCCAACAGAACTAATCGTTTCTTCGGATTTGCTGGTTCTGAGCAACATTCCACACTACACCATTCTCTGTCTCATTTACCTTAGTTACACCATACATTTAGTGTTAAAGTCAGTCTAGTTTTAATTTGTTTAGTAATAAAACTTTAAACTTTTAAAACTTGACTCTCTCTTCTGTTGTTTCTGAATTAATAAGAAGTGGTTACATAATCCCTGCAATAAAAAGTTCCAATCTTCTGGTTAAACAGTACCCACAGGTCCATAAGGTTGATTTCATATTTACTATGGAGTCTTATGTCATATGGCTCATTAAATGACATGTTAATTAATTCATTGCAGTTTGTTCTACAGGAATTGTTGCGGTATCAGCCTCGCAGGTGCAAAAAGATTTTGATAACGTGTCAAAAGCTTTGAGGGGTTAAAGAGGGTTTTTGCTTCAGGTGGCCGGTCTGAAGCTTTCTCTAGAACTGAGGAACCACCCAGAGTGATCTGGTTTCAATGTTCTCATGTTATGATTTGTGTAGCCAACCAGAGGTTGACAAGTTTGAGGACTATTACCAAGAATCTCAGAAACACGCCTTCTTTGATACTGGATGCTCTGATCTAGGTAGACTATTTATGTGTCATGGGTTTAACTTAACCTTACTTTGTCCTTGTGTGAGTGCAAGTGGTGATGACCTTGTCATATTAACATGCTGAAACATATTTCAATCACTGTAATCATAACATAACATTCATTTCAAACTCCAATCATAATGAAACATTTCATTATATTATAATTATTATAAGTAGCAATAAACAAACATTTATTTAATGATTATCTAGCTTATAAGTTGTAGAAGTTCATGTCTGATTTAGGAAATCCGGGCTGCGAGTGTTCCTTATATGGAGGCATGAAGAGTCCTGAAAGATTGGATCTTGAGGAGAGAATGTTATTGTTGACATTTTGTTATCTGTGTTAAGAGCTGCAGGCTCTGAGCTCCAACTGGTGTGATGAAGGCAGGTTGATTTAGAGGCGACACATGCAGTCTCGTGTCTCCTTTTTGACCAGATGTTGAATGGTCACACTGTACCTAAAAACTGACCATTGCTGGATGTTACAATGTAGAAACAGTTAGGGGGAAATGGTGGGTGAGACAATAATCAGGAGGAACAGAAAAGGGAACTGGGCTTACACTTTCCAAGGCGGGAGTAGATTCTGAATGGGGAGGGTAGCGGTCATGAGCCGGGCTACTGGAGGAGTGGAGGGAGCCGAGCGTGGCGTCAAGAGTCGCTGAGGTTTCCTACGGGCAGGTGGGGAATGGCGAGGCTGAGGGACAGGTGAGCAGCTGGGAGTTGCTGTCCAGGGGAATGGCAGTGAGATGTGGTTCCAGGAGATGAGCGGTTCAGGGTTGAGTTGTGGTTGATAGGTAATTTTTCATTCATCCCCTGAAAGGATGACACACGCAGAGGAATTAGATTGATTATTCGTATTTTCCATGACCCTTGAACCTGAAATAAACACACACACCCAGAGGATTTCATTGCACCCCGAGTCCCCAAACAGTGGAGAGACGACGCATGGTAAACCCCCTCCGAAGCTGGCCCCACATCTCTCCCCCGAGTCCTCAGTTTCCCAGGGGTTTTATTGACCAACAGGACAGAGAAGGCAGACCTTCTCAAGTTACAGAGGTACAGACTCATCTCCTACGGTTACCACATTCCAGAGATAACAGCACAGCAGGCGGCCTTACAGAGAACTCACTCAGTCTTCTCAAAAGGGACATCAAATACAGAAAAAAAAACTATCAGTGGTGATGAAGGTGAGGTATCCTGAAGTCAGGGAGAAATGAGACGAAATGAGAACAAGGAATACAAACTGAGACTATGACAAGATACAATGCTAAGAGGCTTCAGTCGAACCCAGCATGAGTTAGATTGCGGCGCGAGTAATCCTCCAGCTTTGAATGAGTGTCCCACGGCAGCTTTTATCCCCTGGTCAGCCTGATGAGAATCAGCTGCAGCTGAGGGTTCCAAGTCACACTCACCTGCAATCAAGAGCACAGGGAGACAGGCAAACATGCAGGGAGGCTCACAGACCTTGACATTCCAAAATTCCTCCACTCGTGGGAGATGAACTGGGGACCTTCATCAGACAGGATCTCTGAAGGGAGTCTGAACACGTGTTTGACCAGGAGGGATGCGGTGATGGAGGAATGGAAGATGCGGTGTTGAGGGATGCGGTGAAGGAAGGCAGGGCCCTCAGGGGAACCAGGTGGCAGGACTTGGAGAACTGATCTATGACTGTCATGATGACACTGAAACCCTTGGAAGGAGGCAAGCCGGTGACAAAGTCCAGGGCTATGTGGGACCAGGGTCTGGAGGGGAGTGGTAGAGGATGGAGAAGTCCCTGGGGGGCCTGGGGAGAGCTCTTATTGCAGGCACAGACGTGACAGGCTGCCACATAGTCCTTAATATCTGTGTACATGGATGGCCACCAGAAGGAGCATTTGAGGAGGGTGAGCATGCAACCAACCCCAGGGTGGATGCTGAAACAGTCAGTGTGGGCCCAGTGGATGAGCGTCTAGGTATACTGTTATGAATTTGTTAAGGTAGTCACCAAGCACACTGTTGACCAAGGACTGGAAGACTGCGGGGGCGTTAGTTAACCAAAAAGGCATCACCAAGTACTCGTAGTAGCCCAAGGGGTTTAAAAAGCAGTCTTCCACTCGTCGCCCTGGCGAGCCCTCACCAGGTGATAGGCATTGCGGAGGTCCAACTTTGTGAAGATGACTGAATCCTGTATGGGTTCAAAAGTGGAAGACAGGAGGGGCAATGGATACTTATTTTTAACAGTAATCTGATTCAAACCTCGGTAATCGATACAAGGGCATAATGACCCGTCCTTCTTAGCCACAAAGAAGAAGCCCGCTCCCAGTGGCGAGGTGGATGGTCTGATGACTCCAGTAGATAGAGAGTCTGAGATGTTCTTCTTCATAGACTGTCATTCGGAGACATGGAACAATTGGCTTGAAGGGAGGGGGGTACCAGGAAGCAGGTAAATGGTGCAGTCAAAAGGCCTGTGGGGCGGTAGAGAAGAAGCAAGATCCTTGGAGAATACCTGCTGAGGCAAGGCCGGATTAACCATATGGGCAACTGGGCAATTGCCCAGGGCCCACAAACTCTAAAGGGCCCAGGGCAGCAAGGGCACGAGCAAAATACTGTATCTGTAATCTCCCCCTTTATATTAAACTAGTGTGACCGTACGCCCTGTTTTCCCGGACATGTCCACTTTTCACTCTGTCCGGGATGTCCGGGTTCTTGTATTGATGAAAATGTCCGGCTTTTAATCCAGGAGCAGGGATGGGGGAGCTGTATATCCTACACATCCAGGGGAGCCGGAAAAAAGTTTTCTACCTATATTACATCATTTATAGGCTCCTTTGAGCAGAGAGCACAGCGAGCAGCACAGCGCTGATCGTTGTTGCGCAGCGCTCCAGGCTGCTGCTTCCAGCGCACGGTCCATTCTCAAAGTGGTGCAACCAAAAAACTATAATTAACACACGATCGTTCATGTCCGCACATGTTCTCTATTTTCTGTCTTATTTGTGCCTGAAGCGCTCTGCTACTGCGGAGCTCATCACCTGTGCTGCGGTGATTTCACCTCACTGACGCAGCATCGAATCGCGCTCTCCGCTTTGCGGTCAGGAGATCCCTTTGATCTGCTCAAAAGTAACTGATGAGGTGAAAAAGTAAGAATCTAGGCAGCAGATTTTCTGGAGAGTTTAGAGGAGATGCAGGAAGATGAGAGACAGACAGGACAGGAAAATAGTTCAATAAAAACAAGAAAACAAAACAGTGTTGAAAAGTAAAATGTAGGTAGATTTATCTCCACTACACGTTTTTACCTGTATAAAACAATAAGTAATACACATGTCATATTTATACATCTGATACAATTCAGATCACCTTCAAAACTCAGTCACACACCCAGGGCCGTTTCAAGGCAATTTGGGGCCCAAGGCTAAATCCCCCCCACCCCCCACCCCCCATAACTGGGCTCCCCAGAAGCCTCTGTGTATTTCATACCCTCTCCAGTAGTGTTAGTTATACAGTGTTTATAAAAGCCCCTCAGACATTACTGACATGTTCTAATATTATCAGATGAAAAACTAAATCATCAGACATGCTGTCTCATCTGCTGCTTTTCTAAACTTGCAAAAAGTAACAAAACCGTCTGAAAGCCACTATTTGTGGATTCTCTGAAAGTTTCCATGGAGTGTGGGACAACTTCTTATTTCATTGATCCTATCGTCTAATCTCACAGCTGAAACAAGCATCCTTAATAATCTGTGCACAGGAAGCTTACCGATGCTGTAGTAAAACAAAAGGTATAATAATTTATTATTAATAAAACCTTGTTGCAGCACTAAAGCAGAAAAATTAGATTTTGCATTAAATATGCTAAATATTCACATACAAATTGTTTTAGAGCCCCTTCAGTGGCAGAATCTGATATTAATTTAGTTCTTACAAAAAAATGGGTCCCAACGTGGTTTGTGTGGCGTTGCCATAGTGTGACGTCATAGGCACAGATCCCCTGTCCTCTTTTTTAGAAATGGAAATATGGTCACCCTATTCAACAAACTGTCCACCCGGGCTTTTGCGCTGCACAGAGACGCTTCGCTGCCTATGACTGAACGTCAGTTGAGAGTCAGTCTCATGCAGACTGACCAATGAAGAAAGGGCCTCAAGTTAAGACCCTCTCCTCATTGGTCAGTCCACACAAGGTGGGTCAAAGGTTACTCTGAGCGGGTTACGTGATGCCAGGCATTCAAGTATTGAGTATATTTACTGCATATTACAGTAAAATATTCTGTATGTGACCACATTATGGTGATCCTTGGGTCGTGATGATGGGGCCCTTGAATATTGTTGCCCAGGGTACAACAAAGTGTTAATCTGGCCCTGGCTGGAGGTCATGGTAGTCTGGGGGAACATTGACCAGATCAGGGGCCTGGGTAAACTAGGAGTCAGGCAACCTAGTGGTGATTAAAGCAGATTTGAGACTCTTAGCTAGGCATCGGGGACTCCAGGCATCGATCTGATTGCGGGACCAGTTTATTTTTTGGGGTTGTGTAATGATAACCATGGATGTCACAGAACCACTGGAGCCTGAGGAGATGGGAAAACATAGAAACACAGCTCTTTATGATGATTGCCAGAAACCAACAACCTGGCCAGGGGTGTCTGATGTGTAATGGGGGCAAGGGGCCCCCATAGAGGGCTGAGGCTGTCAGCGGGGTCTGCAGAGGAATGGTAGTGAGGCCTAGTTTTCCCACCAAGGAGGGGTCCAGGAGGTTTTGTTCACTGCCGGAATCAATCAGAGCCTGGGAGGAAACAGTGTTCAGATTAAAGGACAAGGTACATAGCAGGGAGGTCCGAGAGTCATTATTATTATCATTAACCTTACCCATCAGTGCTCTCGGGACTACTGATGGGCTCTGCTTTGGCCAGCTAGGACAGGTAACAACTGCATGACCTGACTGCCCATAATAAAAGCACAACCCCTCCCTCTGACGTCTGTGTTTCTCTTCTGGCGTGAGCTTGGTCCAGCCTATGTGCATAGGTTCCTCGGTGGGAAAGGCGGGGCCGACCTTGGGCAGTGGCCTGGGAACCGGGGAATGGCTAAACGTAGGGAAAAGGTGCCTACATCTCTGTCGGTCCCAGAGCCTCTTGTCGATGCAGATGCACAGTGTGATGAGGCTCTCCAAATCAGCCGGTTCCTGGCAGAAAGCAAATTGATCCTAATGCGTCCTGTTAGTGCCTGAATGAATGCCCCTTTTACTGAGTCCTTATCGAGATAGGATGTGAAAGCCAATGTATGGAACTCGATGGCGAATTCCGCCACCGACTGATGACCCTGGTGCATGTTCGATATGTTTATGTATTTAGCAGACGCTTTTGTCCAAAGCGACTTACAAGTGATAATCGGCATAGTGCCCTTGAGGCTAACAACAACAATAACAACAACAACATTGACATCAATCAATCAATCAAGCCCAAGACGCTGAACATAGTACATGATAAAGTTAAATATGGTGAATAAATCGAAAATAAAAGCAATTCAAGTTACAAATTACAAAAAAAAAGTAAAACATTCTAGTAGAAGACAAATGGGTAAAACAAGGGATAGAGTGAACCAATGAAAACAGGGAAATACAATCAACATAAAAGAGGGCCAAACTCAAACACTTTCAGGAAACGCCAAGCAGAGGAGGTGGGTTTTTAGGTGACTCTTAAAGACTGGCAGAGATGGGGACAGCCTAACTGAGGGTGGCAACTGGTTCCAGAGTGACGGTGCTAGGACTGAGAAAGCCCGGTCCCCGCGAGTATGACACCTAGAATGAGGGACAGCGAGCAGGCCTTAGTCAGAGGAGCGCAGAGCGCGTGATGGGGAATGTCTGTTCAGGAGTGTGGCTAGATAGGGGGGACCACCACCCTGGAAGAAATTGTAAACAAAGACGAGGAGTCTGAAGTGTGAACAATAAAAAACCAGAAGCCAGTGCAGGGAGGTCAGAACCAGACTGATGTGGTCCTGTTTCCTGGTCCCAGTCAGGAACCTGGCTGTGCTGTTCTGCACAACCTGTAGGTGATGCAGTGATGACTTACACAATCCTGCATAGAGAGAGTTGCAGTAATCAAGCCTAGAAAGTACAAATGCATGCAGTACCCGCTCCAGGTGGGCTCTCGACAGCATAGGCTTGATTTTTGCAAGGTGTCTCAGGTGAAAGAAACTGGACCGGATCACAGAGTTGATGTGAGCATCAAACTTAAGTCCAGCATCAATTTTCACCCCCAAACTGGTAACAACTGGTTTTGAGTAGGGAGAAAGACGGCCAAGATCAGCATAACGATCCACATTGCTGCTGTTGGGGTGAAAAACAATGAGCTCTGTCTTTCCCTCATTCAGATGCAGAACGTTGGCCATTAGCCAAGACTTCACCTGGTTAAGACAGGAGACAAAGGACTGGATAGAGTGACCTTTCTCCTGACACAATGGAGAGTAAATCTGGCAATCGTCAGCATAGAGATGGAACGCTAGGCCATGTTTACGAAAGCTTAACCCCAGAGGAAGCAGATAAATAGCAAACAAAAGAGGACCAAGGATCGATCCCTGCGGGACTTCCCAGCAGAGCCCCTCCCAAGAAGAAAAAATCATCACCCAGTTTAACACAGAATGTCCTGTTGCGGAGATATGATCTAAACCAATCCAGAGCTGACCCTTTGATCCCAACCCATCGTTCCAAGCGATCGAGTAGAATCGCGTGGTCAACTGTGTCGAAGGCTGCTGTCAGGTCTAACAACAGAAGCACCACAGACGTACCCTGATCTAGTGATAGATAGATATCATTTAAGACCCTCAGTAGAGCCGACTCTGCTATGGCCAGACCTGAACCCTGATTGGAAAACCTCAAACAGATCAGAGTCAGCTAAGTGTGAGAACAGCTGCTGATAAACGACTTTCTCAAGCAGTTTAGATGTAAAGGGCAGGGTAGAGATAGGTCTGTAATTTTCTATCACAGAGACGTCAGCACCAGGTTTCTTCAGGGTCGGCCGAATAACTGCTGCTTTCAAAGCAGCTGGGACAACACCTGTGCTGAGGCTCACATTGATAATCTGACCAAGTGAAGGGCCAAGGCACGGAAAGGCAGCCTTCCAGAGACGAGGCGGCAGAACGTCAAGTGGAGAGCCAGATAGCTTCTGCCTCACAACAAGCTTACTCAGCTCAGAGTATGAAACAGTATTGAGGGAGCTCAGGGTGGGTGGTGATGGAGGAACTGGAACAGGGTCAACAGAATTACCAGAAATAGCTGCTCTAATGCCTGATACTTTATCAACAAATAATCTGTGAAAATCTTCAGAGTTTCCAGCAGCTGTAGGAGACATGGAGCTAGGCTCCTGATACACCAGAACAGAGTTCAGTGTTTTGTAGAGAATATTGGGATTCTTGGAGTTTGTTTCAGTGATGTCTACAAAATAGGCCATTCTGGCAGACCTCACAGCATCCTGATAAGCAACCAGAGATGCTCTGAACAACTCACGCGAGACCTGTAGGCCATCCTTTTTCCACTTTCTCTCAGAGGATCTACACGCCCGCCTGCAAGCCCGTGTGACATCAGAGAGCCATGGCTCCCTCCTAGGCCTAGACTTGCAAAGTTTGAGAGGGGCAACCACGTCCAGGACCTGATTACAAAGTACATCAAAGTGTTGTGAATAGTGATCAACGTTAGATGGATCAGGGTTAAAGGTCTCTAACCTTACAGACATACAGTCCACAAACGTTGAAATAGTTTCTGCATCCAGGGCTCTGAACCTAGTAGCGGGAGCTTCGCACACAGGGACAGGACATGGCAACATAACATCACAGAGTATTGGAGAGTGGTCAGAGAACACAGGAGGCAAAGTCACAAGGTTCATGACAGGGAGAAAGAGAGAACCAGGTCCAGGGTGTGACCCCTGGCATGAGTTGGGGATGATACCCATTGAGTTAGATTGAATGAATCTAGCAAATTCAAAAAAACCTTTAGCAAGCACATTATCAGGACAGCAGATATGGATGTTAAAATCACCAAAAAATAGGACATAGTCCTATTTTAGGATACAGTCTGCCACAAGATCACTGAAATCATTAAGAAAATTAGAGTCAGTCTTTGGAGGGCGATAAACCAGCACAACGAGCAGGCGGGGGGAGATGCACAGTTCAAATAAGCACAGTTCAAAGGAAGAAAATGACATGGTGGGTGTAAGCTGTTTACAAGGAAAGCTGGATTTAAAAACAACAACCAGCCCACCACCTCTGCCCTATGATCTGGGGATATTAAAACAGGAGCAGCCAGGTGGTACCAGCTCCAGCAGGGCACTTGAGTCACCAAACGGGATCCAGGATTCACAGATGCACAGAAAACTCAAGTCATGCTGAATAAAAAAATCCCAAAGAATAAAAGTTTGGGAGTCATGGAGAGTAGGGAACAAGGAGTGGACAGTAGAGAGGGGGGACGGGTGTAGGCAAGGTGCTAGTTAAGAAGATGCTCTCTGAAGTGCAGGGTTTTCAGGTGTTTCTTGAAAATTGAAAAGGAAGCTCCTGTTCTGGTAGTGCTTGGTAGGTCCTTCCACATTTGTGGAACGATGCATGAGAAAAGTCTGGATTGTCCTGAGCGTGGTGTAGGCACTGCTAGCCGATGATCCTGTGATGACCGGAGCGGCCGGGCCGAGACATAAGCCTTTGCAAGAGGATTCAGGTAGAAGGGAGCCATCTCGGACTTTGTATGCTAGTGTTAGCAATTTGAATTTGATGCATGCTGCTAGCGGTAGCCAGTGGAACTCAATTAACAGAGGGGTGACGTGTGCTCTTTTAGGCAGATTGAAGACCAGACGCGCCGCTGCGTTCTGGACCATTTGAAGAGGTCTCACAGTACAGGCTGGAAGACCAGTTAGAAGGGCGTTGCAGTAATCGAGGCGGGAGATGACAGTAGATTGCACCAGGAGCTGGGTGGCATGTTGTGTTAGGTATGGTCTGATCTTTGTTATACAGCGCAAAGCGGCATGAACGAGCAACAGAGGCAACATGATCTTTAAAGGTCAGGTGTTCATCAATCACAACACCCAGATTTCGAACTGCCTTTGAAGGAGCCAGACACAGGAAGTCATTTTGGATTGAGATATTGTGCTGTATGGATGGTTTTGCTGGGATGATAAGTAGTTCAGTTTTAGAGAGGTTGAGTTGGAGATGGTGGGGTTTTATCCATTTTGATATGTCAGAGAGACAGTTTGATATTCGTGCAGAGACAGTGTGGTCGTCCGGTGGGAATGACAGATAGAGCTGGGTGTCGTCTGCATAGCAGTGGTAGGAGAAGCCATGTGATCGAATGATCTCATCCAGTGAGGTGGTGTATGTGGCAAAGAGAAGAAGTCCTAGTACAGAGCCCTGAGGGACTCCTGTGGCAAGATGGTGCATGGTAGAGGATTGTCCAAGCCAAGATACACTGAATGATCGTCCTGTGAGGTAAGATTCAAACCAGGCGTGTGCTTTATCTGTGATGCCCATGCTAGAGAGTGTGGACAGAAGGAAGCCATGGTTGACAGTGTCAAATGCAGCTGATAAGTCGAGCAGGATAAGCGCTGAGGATTTGCCTGATGCTCTAGCTTCTTTTAAGGATTCAGTCACTGCTAACAGAGCAGTTTCAGTGGAGTGGCCCTTTTTGAACCCAGATTGGTAAGGGTCAAGCAGACAGTTTTGTGAGAGGCATTCTGTGATCTGCTTGAAAGCCACCCTTTCAATGATTTTGGACAGAAAAGGGAGGAGAGAGATAGGTCGTAGTTCTCCACATGATTTGGAGGAAGAGATGGTTTTTTAGCAGCGGTTTAACCTGAGCATGCTTGAGAGAGGTGGGAAATGTACCGGATGTCAGTGATAACCTCCTTAACCTCTGAGCTGTTTCTGTGGGCATTTCAGAGTCCTTGAACATGAGATTAAATTCAGATAAAAATTGGGTCAATGGGCCCCTTAAAAACTCTGGTTGCCTGCTCCTCATGACACCTCAACCCAATTCAAATGTCTTCAAACTTTGATAAGTTGCTGAATTATAAACAAGAAAGATCCTAACGCTTTCATTATAATTAGAGATATTGATTAATTCATACACTAAATTAATGCATGTAGGTGTTGCTGCTATAGGTAGCCCTCATCCACACACACACACACCCACACACCCACACACCCACACACACACACACACACACACACACACACATATGTGTGTGTGTGTGTGTGTGTGTGTGTTTGTGTGTGTGTGTGTGTGTGTGTGTGTGTGTGTGTGTGTGTGTGTGTGTGTGTGTGTGGACAATGGGTTTCCATTGGCAACAATAACACATTTTTGAGGAAAAATGGGAGGTGGCCACCACCGCCATTTTGACCGTGTCACAGGTTCCGTCAAGCCCAGACAATTCCACAAAAGGGAAGAGAGGTGGAGCTGAGGGTGGGGCTGTAAGGCTGGGATCAAATGACAAAACCCGGTCGAAATAGCTACAAGCTAACCCGAAGCTAACCCAAAGCTAACGCGGAGGTGGGAGCTAAACTAATGGAGGTAATTTATTTATTTATTTAGGACAGTGCATGTTAATGAACATAAATGTGAAAGCAGCTTACATTATTGTAAACATGCCAGATTATAGCCAAAGGCTAATTTCCACCTGTTGTCCTTAGACATAAAAAGACACAATGATTCATAAAAATTCATCATTCATTCATAATAAAAACTCCATCACCAAACTTACACATACACACCATTCTATTTACAAATAAAACATTAAAACTATACAACTCATACACGATCACACACTTGATTTGACCAGTTTTTAACCTTTGCCTTAAACAAAGTGAAAGTCAAGCATTCTCTAATGGGTTGAGGAAGACTGTTCCACAGGTGGCCACCCTTGACAGAGAGGACGTTCTGCCCAAAAGCTGTCTGTCTATGTGGTATAAACATTTCTCCTCGAATTGTAGCTCGTGTAGTCCTGTTTGAGCTTTCTTTATGCCTAATGAACTGCTTTAGTGGTGGTGGAGCAAGGGAGTGTAAGACTTTATATATTAAACAGACTCTTTTAAGTTTCATTAAGTTATTGAAGTTCAGTAATTTATGTTTTCTTAACACATGACAATGGTGGTGGGAAGTCGGTTTTTTGTCAAGTAATTTTAAACTTCTTTTATAAATGTTTTCCATAGTTTTAAGTGTTGTTCGAAAGCAAGTGACCAGGATGTCAAACAATAGTCCATATGAGAGATGATCATTGAGTAAAAATAAGTTTTTGCAACATTCATATTTAGATTATTACGTATATGAATAAAATTTTGATTATTAAATTTAAGTACCTGGGACACTTTATTTATATGACTCTTGAAGGATAATGTTGGGTCTAGAATGACCCCAAGACATTTAAATTCTGGTACTAGATCAAGCTCTACTCCATCCAGGAATATATTTGACTGCTTCAAGTTTAAGGGGTGTTTTGAAAAATACATACATACAGGTGTTCAACATTAGGCATGAGTCCTCCAGCCAGCTAAGCATTAATGCTAAAGGTAGCTACCTAGGTACAACCGGAGCTAACTCTGTGGAACACCAGCAACCTGAAGCTCACACATAGTTTGTGTGGAGGTTTCCGGCGCTTTTTCATGAAAACTATCTTTCTGTGAATAAAAAAAGTATAAAATCAGTAAGTTTATAAGTCATTTCCTTAATGAAAATATATTTTGCTTTGAGCAAGTTTTCAATGTTTTTAACGTACCATATTTTCCGGACTATAAGTCACTCCGGAGTATAAGTCACACCAGCCATAAAATGTATAATGAAGAAGAAAAAGCATATGTTGCACTGGACTATAGGTCACATTTTGGGGGGAAATTTTATTATTTTCTTACAAAATCTGAGACCAAGCGTTTCACATTGCAAGACAAGTACCGGTAACAATAATAGAATAAACAACGCGGCACAGCAGCTCGCCACGGTCTCCAGCAGGTGATGGCGGTGTTTGAAACCCTCCCAGCAGGACAGGGGAGCTCATTCCTGTGTCGGAGCCGGCCTGCAGCGGCGTGCCACAGGCTGCAGCAGGTGATGGCGGGGCAGAGGAGCTGAAACCTGGGCCGGATCCAGTGGGCAAAGGCGCGCAACAGGCTCCAATTGTCATGGTCTGCGTCTGTGTCTCCCCTCATGTGTCTCCTGGTGTTTTCCATCCCTCTCTAGTTCTCCTTTTGTGTCTCCTAGCACCCTCATGTGTCCTTGTCTGAGTCTTCCTCATGTGTCTCCTGGTGTTCCCCATTTTTCCCCAGATCTTCAGCCCTCTATGTTTCCCTCCTCAGATATCCCCCTCCCAGGTCCTGTGCTCCCATGGCCCCCTTTTAGTCACGCCCCTGTAGTTTTTCTTTCTGTAGTGTTTTTCCTTTAGTTTCAGCTTCCCCCTTAGAATATTATGTTTTCTGGTCTTTAGGTTTTTCTCTTAGGTTATTTTCCTTTAGCTACAGCTGCTCATGTTATTAGTCTCTCTAGTGTGTTTTTCCCATTGGTGTTTGAGGTATTTCTCCCCCCTTAGATTATTAAGTTATGTTTCCTGCTCTTGTCTTTAGGTTTTATTCTTAGGTCATGTTAGTTCTCCTCCCTGATTAGTAACTCAGTTCACCTGGTCTCTCTCCCCACACACCTGCAGGTCATCTCCCTCTCATCCTCCCCAGTGTATAAAGCCGTGTCTGTGTCTCAAGCCCTGTCCACACGTAGCCGGGGATCTGCCAAAACGTAGATATTTTTCTACGTTTTGGCCTGTCATCCACACGAAAACGGAGTTTTTTCACACGAAAACGGATCTTTTCAAAAACTCCGGCCAAAGTGAAGATCTGCGTTTTCTCCGTTTTGGGTGTCTGCGTGTGGACGGACAAAACCGGAGTTTTAAGGTCCGCAACGTCACTTTCCGCGACAAAAAAATGCTGACATCACATGTGCGACCTGTGTTTACACTAGCCGACAGCATGGAAGCCCTCAGAGCTGCGCTCGCTTTATCAATTGTCCAAGCGCTTTTTGCTTGTTTGTTTTTGCAAGCGGAATTACTGCTCCTTGTGGAAGACCACAGACGAAGGACGAGGTTAAGAACGGGGAAGTACTGCCCCCTACAGGTCTGGCATGTCCTTAACAACGTATTTATCCGGGTACGTGTGGACAGAGTGTTGTTTTAAAACGAGGTGGTGTGGATGCAAGCTTTTGGAGGGGCGGATATTCGTTTAAAAAAAAAACGGCTACGTGTGGACTAGACCTCAGTGTCTTGTGGGTCCATTGTTTGGTGTCAGCGTTGTTTTGTGCCTCATCTCTTGGTTTTGTGCTCTATGTGAGCTTTCGGTTCTCCTGGTGTTCAGGACTTTGGTTTTTGGCTTCCTGCCCTATTTGGATTTTTTTTGTTCCTCATTCTAATAAAAAGGATTTTACTTTTAAACCGCTCCTGCCTCGTGTCATCTGGTGTTTTCTGCATCTTGGGTCCTAACCTCCTCCTAACTCCCAACATGACACCAGCAGGTGATGGCTGTGTGTTTTTTATTCCCAGCGGGGCAGGGGAGCTCATTCCTGGTCTGGAGCCGGCCCGCAGCAGCAGCGCGGTATAGCCTACATCTTCACCTTCTACACCCTCATGTGATGATCATCATGTCATCCATCACCCAAAGGTGTAGATGGAGGGCAGGTGTAAAACCTGCTAAAACTGAGAAGGCCAGGAGGTTTGTCAACACTGTTATGGCTACATTTATTTCTAGCTTAAATGGTGCAGTTGTTGTGCATCCTCACATCAGACATTACAGTCCAGGGACATTTTTGTCAGAAAAAGAAGAAGAAAATATCATTTCTATAGCACCTCTCAAGATAAAAATCACGAGGCGATTCACAAAAATAAAAAATGTAAAAATAAAAATAAAAAATTAGAAAATGGTTAAAAATATATTTACAATTAGCAAAAAATTGACAATTGTGATAAAAAAAAATGTTAAGAAAGAGAGGGAGTGAACAGGAAAGAGGGAAATCAGTGGATCCTGAGGAAGGTGGAATAGGTGGGGAAAGCAGAATAAAGAGAGAGAGGTGAAGAAGGTCATACAAAAGCCAGCTTGAACAAGTGAGTCTTCAGCTGCTTTTTAAAGGAGACCACTGAGTCCACTGATCTCAGGCTCAGGGGGAGAGAGGTCCAGAGTCTGGGGGCCACAGCAGCAGATGATCTGTCACCTTTGACCTTTAGCCTGGTGCTGCACAACCAGTAGGCTTTGATCACTGGACCTCAGGGACCTGCTGGGGGTGTAGGGACGAAGAAGATTACCAATGTAAGATGGTGCTTGTCCATGTAAGGCCCTATAGACCAGAACCAGGATCTTGAAATGAACCCTGAAGTTGACTGGCAGCCAGTGAAGCTGGAGGAGAAGCGGGGTGATGTGGGTGTGTTTGGAGGACTTGGTCAGAAGCCGAGCACAGGCGTTCTGAACCACCTGTAGACGGTTCAGGGAGGTTCTGCTCAGACACGTGAAAAGAGAGTTACAGTAGTCTAAGCGTGAGGAGATGAAGGTGTGGACAACTGTCTCAAGTTCAGAGCGGGACAGAATGGGACTCAGCTTAGCAACGTTCCTGAGATGGAAGAAGGAAGACCAAACCATGAGAATCCAGAGTGAGTGCTGGGTCAAAGGTCACGCCAAGATTCCTGACGGAAGGTTTGGTGTGAGAAGCAAGCTGACCAAGAGAGTCTCTGACATTGTGCAACCCTTAGTGGCAGGCATGCTAGTAAAGGTTGCCCTAATGGGAAACTAAAAATAAACAAATTAAAAATACAGAATTTTGAGAAGGTCATTATGTCAACTTTAAATAGTTTATGTGGAATACCAGGGGAAAATGTTGACCAAACATGCTGATTACTGAGTGAATTCATCCTTATTATGTCAAAGGAAATCTTTAAGGACTTGGAAACTCCAAGATTAAGGACTTGAATTATAACTGATGAAACAGAATAATCATTTAAAGGCTAAGTTTACTTGTTTTTTTCACCCTTAGCCTGTGTGACAGCTGTCACACCTCAGGAGAATGGCTGTTGGGTGACATGTTTGTTTGAGTGTTTGTCTTTTCTTTTATGGGGGCTGCTTAGGTGGCTGTTTAAAGCGCACACATTCAGATATTTTAGTTTCACTCTGTAAGTCTGTAATATGTTTTTCTCAGAGTTATCAGTGGTCTTGAAGTTGCTGCTGGAGCACGACACAGAGGGAGCACAGCTGAAGATCTCCTTACTTAGTCTGATCAGCACCATTAGGTCATACCAACTCTAAAAAGGAGAAGAGTTTCCTGATTTTTGTTTGCTTAGTTATTCTCTGTTGTAGATTTTGTAGTAGGTTTTGTTAATAATTTCTATTCATTTGTTGTTTACCCAAACATATTGGACTCATTTGTGTGTGTTTGTTACGTGCAGTTTATATGTGTTCTTTGTTTATGGATGTCTATATATAAAGGCAGCATTACCCCGGGTTTCCACGGGAGCCGTCAGCAGCACATTACTGCAGCAGCACATCTTGCTCGCGTAAGCTGCTGCTTGGCCCTTCCCACGAGACGCGAAGCAGCAGGGGAGCAGCTGTCACCGACAGAGCACAAAGTCACACGAGTGGCTTCGTCAGTAAACACAACAACAAGCAGGAGAAAACTACAACATGGTTTGTGTTTTATGTTCTGTCCGTTTTATAATCGTCAATACGGACCTGAAAAACAAAGGAGACCGCTAGCTAGGTGATAACTTCTCACGGGGCCGCACAGTTAGTAACTTTTTTAAAAGTAAAGCAACCGGAAGGCAGTACGTTCTTTATTCTGAAAATCTCGGTAGCGTCTCTCCATTTCCGCGTCCGATTTCCTGTCTTTCCTTCCCCAAACATGTCTAAATTGACCCGTTTCAGAGGCGTCGCGCGTAGGAAATAGAACCGGCGTGTAAAGGCCGCGACATGCTGCTCCTGAGACGCGGCCGACTCGCGCTGCTGACAGCTCAAGTGGAAAAGGTTCTGTTGACCACAGCGGTTCCTATCAGCAGCTATGACGTGCTGCTGCAGTAACGTGCTGCTGACGGCTCCTGTGGAAAGCCGGGGTTAGAGGCGGGCTTCCTCTTTAGCTGCTTCAAAATGGCTGCCACAGAGGACACCTCCTGAGGGTAACAAACAAATTCATGTTTAACACAGATTACATTCCTGCATGAACACTCTTTAGTTTAAAGAAAACATGTTGCTTCTCAACAGTGATAGTGAGCACTTCTGCTTTGCTGGGATAATCCATCCCACCTCACAGGTGTGCCACATCAAGATGCTGATCTGACTTTATGAGTAGTGCACAGGTGTACCTTATACTGCCCACAATAAAAGGCCACCCTGGAATGTGCAGTTTTGTCTCACAGCAAAATGTCACAGATGCCACAAGCATTGAGGGAGCATGCAATTGGCATGCTGACAGCAGGAATGACAACCAGATCTGTTGCTCGTGCATTGAATGTTCATTTCTCCACCATAAGCCATCTCCAAAGGCGTTTCAGAGAAAATGGCAGTACATCCAACCAGCCTCACAACCGCAGATGACATGTAACCGCACCAGCCTATTTATCTTTATCTTCTGTACAGCAACATGACAGACGAATGGTAAGAGGAGCCTTTTGTGTACGAGGTTCCCCTTGAATAAAAATTTATGTTATTGTAATATTGGTTTGGGTTATGTATCGCCAAATTTGCATGTAAATACTGAACCAATCTGGAATGAAGAGGGTTGATAGAGGACAAACAAGTAAATAAGAAAGAAAAATAAAAACAACTAGGAAACCAACATAAAAACAGCAACCAGCAGCTGCACCTGTGAAGAAACATTTCTAAGAATCATCAAGAAAACGTGGGATGAACAACTATAAACATGTAAACCATGAACAACAAACATCAACAAGCATGTGTTCGTGCGTGTGCTGGGATGTGAAGTGTTAGACCTCCAAGGATCAGGTGCACTCTGGAACCGCCCCAAGCACCAGGAAACCAGCAGCCACCACAGAGCACAGAACCAACTCAGACCACCTCCCAGACAGCCGAGCTCCTTGCTACAGAGAACTCAGTAAGGCCACATCCAGAACCGGGCTGACACAGGTCATGGGCCACAGGACACAGGAATCACACAGCAATTACACCTGAAACAGAATCATTCAAATTAGAATCAAATACAACTGTTGTTCAATATGACATAACTGTCATGATTATGAGACAGACTAAACAGACTTTCAGTCAGACTGAAAAAATGTTGCCATTTAGCCAAAGGTGGACAGTTGAGAGCTTCCGGTTGAGCGTCCTGAGTGGGAGTGGCCAACTTGATATATCAAGTAGCAGTAGAGAAGAGTGGAGATTTCCAGCTGAGAGAGTTTGGAAAACAGGAGTCTGAAGGACCTAAGTGAAGTTGCCCCCACCCCCACACACACCTTCTTCAAATCTAAAAAAAAATGGAGTCAAACATTTGTGCTATATTTGTGCTGGTTTGTGCTGCTAAAGTTTGTGTTTGTGCTGATTTTGCTTTAAAGATATTAGTGAAAGGTTCAGGTCAAAAGGTCAACCCCCCCCCCCATTTAGCAAACCAAACAAAATTGGTGTCCAATGTTTGTGCAGCAGATAAAAATATTTGTGCTGCTGTTGTTGAAAAGATATAAATAGCAGTTTCCAAAGGTTATCCTAGGTCAAACCCTCTTTCAAACACCAGTGTTTACCTGCAGTCACACACCTGGCATGAATGAGTGAGGCATCTGCATGGTAATTCAAATTGAATTTGAATGAAGGCAACTGGACTTCTTTGGTTTCATGGATATAGGAGGGTTGATCTTATTGTAGCTGTCTATTGTTGCTTGACATGCTGTCAAGCAACAATAGACACACAACCTTGTAAGAAAACTTACACCACTACCACCCCCATCACCCACCTTCTTCACCAAGGACGTCCCATTACCCGCAGCAGACCCAGACCCCCAACCCCGTGCGAACATGCAGTCCCCCAAACCTCCTCGGGGGACATGTCACCAAACCCCAAAAAAGGTCTCTGCAGCAACAGTCACCTCGCGTGCAACATTCGACTTCTTGGTCGCTACATGCTTCACTCTCCACAAGGCCTCTACCAGAAAGGCCCAAAACTTCCTCTTACCCCTCACCACCACCACATCCGCCCCCTCATCCACACCACCAGCCGATTAAGGCCCCAAACCCAACCCACCACCACCACTCTTAACCCCCATATGATGCACTGCCTCTGCATAAGACACCTTATGCTCCGCCTGAAACTTATCCACCTCCACCGCCAACCTATATGCCACACGACCCCTAAAAGCAGCCTGATGGGCCCCACCACAGTTACAACAGTGGAACGGCTGATCACAGTGCTTGCCCTCATGGGTACCCCCGCACCACCGACACGTCATACCCACCGCACAGACACCAGCCACATGCCCATATCTTGACACCTGAAGCACCTCAAAAGAGGCTCCTGAATTGCCCTGACTGAGAAGCTGAGACAGCCCAACATGGGCAGGTAGCTCCTCCGCATCAAAAGTCATTAACAGTGGAGTGGACCCACAAGTATCAAATCCCAGATGCCTAACAGCCTCCACCGCCGCCCCACTCAGGGAGGAAAACACATCAAAAACCGAAACCTCATTCGACACGCCGTATACCACCCCCTTAACCAAAGCACCCGAATGCGACTCAGAAACATTCACTCCCACCCCATAAACATTTCAAACCACAGCGCTTTGAGGCACTGGGCCCTCCTCCGACAAACCCCCGTCAACATACCAGGAAAGACGACAGTAGCATCTAGCACATACCCAATCACCGTACTGAGCTCTCTGGACACTGCAAATGGGTTGAACGTTGCAAAACGCGCACCAGCCAGCCACCGCCCTGATGCATACCAGAGAGAATTATAAGATACCTTTCGTCAAACATTTTGACAGGTCTATTGTTCTTTGACCTTTCATTCCTATTGTTCATTTGACCCTTGACCTTGCCCCCCTTTCCTATCATTAATCAAATGGACAGGTGTATTGTTCAATCTTTGCCCCCCCTTCCGTATCATTAATCAAATGGACATGTGTATTGTTGATCGTCCAGATGGCTTAGACCCCCCACGCCGCATCATCAATGGCGTATTGTTGAGCGTCCAGATGTCCATGATCCCCCACGTCATAGGCTAATGTGTGTAATGGCGTGTGAAGTTTTTTATTGTGTTAGCCCATCGGTTCCCACAGCCCCCTCCCTTCTGAGTGTAATCCTATTGTGTATAACTCTTTAAAAGCTCAGATCTGTCCGAATGGTGAAAAGCCGAGCTCTAAGAAAAAATGATGAACCACGAGGAGCTGAATGAAGCACCAAGCCACGCTGAAGAAGTGTCTACTACATCCGACGCTTCAACTTCAACTCAAAAAGTGAAAGAAGAGAGCGTGGATACGCCGCTGTCAAAAACCATGCTTTGTGAAAAATCCATCGCTATACATCAGATGCCAGCTGGAATTGGAGCGCCCCGCAAATCTACATTTTACATTTGCAGAGTGCAGGTTCCTCCTTTCGGCGGTAAAGAGATCTTGGAGCAAATATGGCAGTTGGAACCTTACGGCTATAGCGGTAGTTTTGGGTACCGGTTCAGCTACGACACTAAGGAACTGTGTTTAATCCAAGATGTGGCTGAGGGCGAACCTCTTAAATCCTATTTATCAAACTCACCAGCGGTTCTCTCCTACAACGATTGGGCTGTGCTCAGGCTGGCTGTTCCACGCAAGGTGCACAGAGATGATGAAGAGAGACCTCGTCCACCTGTCAATCGCAGCGGGCCGCAAGCTCTTCCAACGTTGGATGAAATCCAGAACGCTGTGACAGCATTCAGCGCTTCATGGGAGGGGGAAGAGGATGCTGATGGAGAGTGGATGTTCAAGGCCTCGGTCCGTGTGAGAGGATTTGAGCTCTTTTTTGTGCTGGAGAATGTGCATTCTGTATGCGGAATTTACCGCCTTCTACAGGTTGTACCTTTCGAAGCCTGGTGTGAAAAAATAAATGAAGTGGAGGATCGTATTACTTCACTTTTTCGTACCAGCCGCTGTTGGAACGACATTCTGACAGTGCGAAAAAAGCTGGAGTTCTAAGACC
>SSNQ01033527.1:0-21113 GCA_006942095.1 Nothobranchius kuhntae | reverse complement strand
AGGGGCAGAAATGTGGTTGTAACATCTCTAGATATAAGTCAGCTTTAAAAACTAAAACTATTATTTATGAACTAACATTAACACTAATGACACTAATTGATATATTTTTATTATGTTGTTTGAACCCAAGGGTCTCGTTATCTGAATTTTCTAACTTATTGGATTGCTCTATAAGTGCCCCTTTTTTTACTTTGAGCACCCGCCCCGTCAAAGGTCTCTGCACGGCCCTGCTTGAGCGGGTTCTCAACTTCTCTTGTCTCCTGCTCGGGAACAGCAGCTTGGCCGGGACGCGGGGACCGGTTCCGATGCAAGGCTGTAGTCATGCTGGTCACTTGTGGATCTCTGAGGGAGACCGCAGAAACATCACAGCTCTTTTTGTTGATGCTGCTTCACTTTTAGGTCACTTCACCACATTTTCCTTGCTAAAAGTTTGCTGGTTAAATGGGGGGAAAATCTGTGTGTTTACCATAACACCGCTTGGTCTAGGATGGGTTGAAATATCATGTGTTGGTGCAGCTAATAAAGTATTAATAAATTATTAATGATCACCATAATGGATTAGATTCATATCTTGCTATTCAACTTATCCAAAACACCTTCCATAGATTCCAGTTCATTCCCTCATCCAACGTAGGATCTCTGTGTCTGTGCCCTCTTCTGGTAAACACGCCACAACACACGAAGTAAATGGCACAACTTGCTACAGGGAAGTTTTGGATGAAGAAACAACAGCTTTGTTAGACTCTCCCGAAAAGGGAATTGTGCTCCTCTGTGGTCTCCTTATGGCTACAAGCCAATAATACTGCCTATGTAGCTGTTTCTCATGCCAGCTGTGAACTTTTGGAGGCATCTTTTGAGGCTCCAACTGCATAATAATTTTCTAGAAACCCTAAAATATTAGGTGAAGAGGCTTTGGATAAACCAGATTGAAATGGAACAGGGGTTATCAGGTCAACTTGGCAGTCAAAGACGTGTCATACTTCTGCTCACAAAAGTTGATTTTTTCCACCAAGCTGCTTCTGTGCCAGAATCTGACTTGGCACAGGTTCTTTCGTTTCAGATGGCCGAAGAGAAGGTAGCTGGTCTAGCTGCATGGGCGTTTCTAACCCGTTTTCGGGGGTGCTGAGATGGTGAGGTTACCACACAGCCAAGAAATCCTCCAGGACAGAGGATTGGGAACCACTGACCTAGACTCTTTAAACCTGGAGCTGAGTCCAAGGGTGAAGCTCTTGATTTACCGGTCGATCCACGCCCCAACCCTCACCTATGGTCACGAGCTTTGGGTAGTGACTGAAAAAAAAACGAGATTGTCGATACAAGCAGCTAAAATGAGTTTTCTCTGCAGAGGTGTCATCTAGGAGGGGCTTGGAGTAGATCCGCTGCTCCTCCATATCGAGATGAACTAGCCTGTGACTGGGGAAATTCTGGGCCTCTCTGCTGAGGCTGCTGCCCCCGTGACCTGACCCCAAATAAGCAGAGAAAATGGATGGATGGATTGAGTTGGTGTGACAGTGGGGAGGGCCAATCACATGTTAGCAAGACATGGCAGAGCCAATCGATGACTCCCTGTAGCAGGAGGGAGCTGCAAAGGCAGTAGCTTAACTGGGATCCTCACATGGAGAACCAGAATCAGACAGTTGCATAGAAACAGCTTCAATGTGAAGTTCTCTGCTCAGCAAAACACGGAAAAACCAAGGAGCTGTTGGTGGAAGTCTGCACACAGGCCCTCTGATGCGGTGCTGGTGAACGTACAGGTAACAAACAATGTGGTAGTGGACTCGTATGTTCACAACAAGCTGGACTGGAGCCATGAAATGTCAGAGCAGACCATCTACTGAGGAATCTGAGGTGCTTTAGAGTGCACCTAAAGACCACCTCTGACTCTGTGGCGGCATCAGCCATCTTTTATAGTGTGGTCTGTAGGGGCAGCAGACCATGCTCATCTGCTGCTGAGAGACAGAGTCTTGGTCCTAGGATGTCCCCTTGACCCGGTGCAGGAGGTGGGAGACAGAAGGACTCTAGCAAAGATACACCTCTGTAAGACAGCATCTCACTCCATGCATGAAGCTGTGGAGGTGCAGAGCTCCATCAGTGACAGACTGTTGCATCGTAGGTCCTTCTTCCCTGCAGCTGTTAGACTCTAGAACCTCCACTGCTCCCAACAAAGCCAGTAAGCAATCTCTTTAGCCTTATTCTACCTGCACACATTCATTTCGCATCATTCCAATTTTAGCAAGACTTCACTGGCTTCCTGCCCACTATCGCATACGTTTTAAAATTTTATTGTTTGTTTTCAGAGCCTTGAATGGCTTAGCAACACCTTACATATCCGAGTTACTCACTCCTTATATGCCGGGCTGGACTCTCCATTCAGGTGACCTACACCTACTACAGAATCCCCGTCTACACTGCAAAACCCGTGGTGAACGAGCTTTCTCTGTCTGCGCTCCTAAACTCTGGAATGAGCTCCCGTTGGATATCAGACTCTCCCCCTCCATTGGGGTTTTTAAGTCTCGCTTAAAGACTTACTTTTATTCCCTTGCCTTTACTGTCCAGCTATTTCATCTAGGTTTATTTACTCTGTTCTTTTACTGATTTTACTGACTTCTCTTGTTTGGTTCTTTGTGCTATGCTCTAGCTGTTCTATTCTTTTGTATTATTCTTTTAACCTTATATGTTATTACCCCTGCAGAGCACTTTGGTCAGCTCACATGCAGTTTTTAAATGTGCTTTATCAAATAAATGGAATGGAATTATTGCATTTGCACAGTTCATGTTCCCATTCTCTGTAAAATCTGCCATATTTGTTTCATATTTTACATTTTTAATTATCTAAAGTGTGCAAACACCCAATATTTAGATATTTTCAATAATATTTGAGTATTTAGAAACTTTGTTCTTCTGAATTATGTTTTTAATCAGACCTACTCTTCATTCTTTATGTTGTTCCTGTTGTGAAGGGAATTGCTGCTGTGACCATCATTTACCCACTGAGCAAGAATAAAGGCATTTTCTATTCTAATCTATTCTGTAAAACTACAATAATTTTAATACAAACAATTAAGTCAGTCCCTCAAGAGTCAGAATTTTTTTCCTCATATTTCCTGACTAATGAATTTAATCTGGGTTCATGTCAGACGTCGAACTTTTTCCAGATGTGACACTTCTGTCCAGCACTCCAAATATGTCTGCACTGATGAAAATCTGATTGTTTTTTCCTTCTGACCAGCAGATCACATCTCCACTAAAATGTAGTGCTGCACCCATTAAATAAACATGTGACGCGTGAGGTCTCAGGCGTCGCATGTGCACAGTGGGTTGGTGGGTTTGCTGAAGAGTTGGGATGGGGGTATGGTTGGCTGAGGCTTTCGGAGCAGAGGGAGGGTAGATGGAGAACAGCTGTGACCTACTTTTCCTCCCCTTTTTCAATCATTCTGCTCTTCTCTTCTTACCTCCTACAGTTCACAACAAACAGAAGACCACAGACTGAGAGGCCAACTTCCATTTGGCTTCGTTAGGTCGCCACGACCTGCAGAGAAGGTATCGAATCATCTGTGCAGTCCTGCAGCCCTCAGCAGAATAGCACGATTCCTTTTGCACAAAAACTGAAAGTCCTTTCTAAACGGGAAAGAATGCAACACGTCTCCCAAAAGGTTTTCCTGTAATGTTGTTGGCAGCAGTTTCATGGCTGGCTGCTGCCTTCTGTAACTGTCCAAAAGCAGTCCATTAACCAAGTGTAACACACACACACACACACACACACACACACACACACACACAGACCATATCTATATGTTTAGGGTCTAGACTCTTCCCTCTGACAGGAAGTCGCCATGCTGTAACCAGTCAGAGTTCTGGTAACACAAGTGGAAAAGGAAGCGACACACACGAGCACACACAAACTTCTCTTCAGCATTCATCATCTGTCTTTGTCTTCAAACTACAAACACATCTGGATTCACTAAAGCTGCACAGTGGAATGAATTTGCCGTTGGCGTGTTAGGGCTGTGGTGGGGTTATGCTTGTTAGGGTTTTGAGTTCCTTTCAGACTGTTCAAAAAGTTTCCTTTGCTTAAGAAACATGCAAAAATACTCCTTTAACGTGTTACCCCACTAATGTTTACTAATATTTATGGTGATTAGAGCTGGAGCCCTAATGAGACCGGATCAAAATGACTGATGACTGCAAACAGCAGCTCACAGAAACCTCAGGTTTTCCATCGGTGAGTTTGATCTGGTCTAGATTGTTGTTGATGCATGAACGACCGTTCGAGTCCCTTACCGAGTCAGACCGGGGGGTGGGGGTGGGGGTGGGGTGCAGTGTCTGGTGTAGCAATTAAAACATATTAATTATGACCAATAAGATGTGATAGTCCGTATACATATAAAATATCAATCTGATTGATCTTTGAATGTTTAATCAGAAGATTCTAGGGTTTTTTGCTTATTCAGGGACCATAAACACACTTCGTATTAATTCAGACAGAGTCAGTATATAGTTTATAAAATGAATTTAATTGTTTTTCCTAAACTAATGATGCATGACACGATATGAATAATGACATGTGGTGTGGTGGATGTGAGGTGTTGTGATGGAAGCTAGATGTTGTAGCAACCGTTCTTTGTATCGTGGGCGACGGTGGCACCGGAGTTAAGTGCTTGCCCCGTAATCGGAAGGTTGCATGTTCAAGCCCCGCTCAGTCTGTCACTGTCGTTGTGTCCTTGGGCAAGACACTTAACTCCCCGTGGTGGTCGGAGGGACCGGTGGCGCCAGTGCTCGGCAGCCTTGCCTCTGTCAGTGCGCCCTAGGGCAGCTGTGGCTACATCGTAGCTCATCCTCACCAGTGTGTGAATGTGTGTGTGAATGGGTGAATGACTGATTGTGTTGTAAAGCGTCTCGGGGGCTCCAGGACTCCAGAAGGCGCTATATCAAATACAGGCCATTTACGATTTACCATGTGTATCTGAGAGAAATTGTGAAATCTGGGCTGTAAAAGAATTTGTTGTTTGTTATAAACTAGAGAGTTAGTTATTGATAAAAACTTCATCAGACACCAGTATGCAGGCTCACGATTCCCAGGTATGAGTTGCTCCCGGCGGTCCGGAAGATTTGCGGTCAGAGCGGTGAGGTCACCAGACGTCGAAACCACGATACTCAGAGATTAGTAGCTTCCTCTGAGTTCAGCTTCCCCGGCCATGAGATGCAACCCGGGGTCTGCAGGTCAGGTGTCCAAGGTGTGAAGTAGCTCTGAACAGAGCTGTGGTGTCTGTAATCACTTGCAGCGTCGCAGAAAGGTTTTAACTTATGGTCAAAGGAGTTTGTTTCAAAAAGACTTTTTTCCCGATTTGGCCGAATCGGGGGGTCAGCTGGAAACTGAATTAATAGGGAAGTAATTCTTGTTTTATTAAACTACTTTGTTATGATTTCTGATCAAGTTTGGCAAATCAGAATTTGACACGTTTCTGCGTATTTACCAACATCCCTTGGAAAGCCACGCCCTCCTTCAGATACAGAACTGTTTTTAACCTTAATATATATGTAGTAACGTGTATGAGTGTACACAATGATGAACTTGTTTTATCAAACACAGTGATTTGTGATGTAAATGGATCATTGTGAGAACATTATTCCTTTTAAATTCATTGGTTTAAGCACAGATTATTCAAACATGTGATTTAAACATCTTGTTCATTCATCACATATGATTATTGTAAGCTTATGAATCGTAAAAGTCATGGAGTCTTCACTTGTTCAGAGTGAAGAATGTTGGCGTCTGGCTTTCATGCAGAGAGTGCAGGAACCTTGGGAGAGAATAGAAAGTGGATTTATGCTGTAGATGAAAGGTTATTATGTTGATCAATATATCGGTGAAAATTTGCCCTTCTGGACGTTACACTGGTTTTAAGTCCCTTACCGAATCAGACCGGGGAGAGGTGCAGTATCTGGTGTTATCTGCTAGGCTTGTCTCAGTTCAGGCAAAGTAAACTTGGTTGAAAATGACAGGTTGCGTTTAAGTGTGCAGGTGTCTTCGTCCCCAGTGCTGGCAAAAGGGAGTGATCGATGTTGTTGTTGAACGAGTTCAATCAACAATCATTCGTGAACTCATTCATATTTTTGTGAACTGAACTTCCTTGTTTTTTGCCTGATGACGTTAAAGTGGGCGCGCTCCTTCTGGCGTTGGTGAACGGGTTCATGAAAGGTGCCCTCTCGCAGTTCGAGAGCTCCAGATCTGCGGGGCGCTAAAGCCGTGGCTACAGCATCCTGTTAACCGCAGACGTTATAAAGAGTAGACCCAGCAAAGGCGGGCGCCACAGGCAGCAGCATGCTGTTATAGCGGACCTGATGGTGCGTACGCGTAACATTTTAGATGCACTCTTACAAGTTTGTCATGTAAAATAAAGACGTTTCCGCCTCAGATACCGTTGTTGTTACGAGGAGCTGCCATATCGAACCTCGAAGTCAGATTGAAAAACATTCTCTGACTTGGAATAATGAACATGTACCGTTATCATGGGGAAATCATCCAATCAGAAAACATGGTAATATTTGTTTATTTGTTTCTTTTTATGAACCAAGTAATTTAATTTTCTTTTTCTTTGGGCAAACAAGTCAGAAATTCATTCCCAAAAGGTGAATTATTAAAACATAATTAAAGCTTAAATGTTTTGCACATCCTCAACCTGGCTCTTCCCTTAGATTGATTAATAATTATTTTTTTATAAAACCACTCAAGCAGCAGGTTTTCTCCTCATGTTATTGAGAATCTACCGTGGGGGTAAAAGCTGCAGCTGGGTACGAGTGTAGACTGAACAGAAGGCAACAGTTGAAAAAGGCCAGTATTCTGAGGGCAGCATATTGTGAACAATGAGCTGAACTCGTTCATTTTAAAGTGTTTAAACTGAACTATTTCATAATACATTAAGTTACATTAAGATCTATTTATTTATGGAACTATTTAATTTAAAAAAATTACCTCTATGTGGCGTTTAGAGGTGTGAGGAAAGAAGCGACAGTATTTCCTTTAAAAGCTATATTTTAATAAAAAATAATCAAATATTTATTTTGATGACACTGGGTTTATGTTTACATCTACCAGTCACTAGAGGGCACTGTTGCGGGTTGCCAAACAGTCCGCTCGCACAGCGAGGCTGGCACTGTGGAAAATGGCGGATTTGACAAGTCAAGCAGCTGCTTTTGAGCCCAGGAGATGTCGTTATCCTTCTCAGAAGAGAAGCGAGCACAAAAGATCTAATCCAGAGTGGGTTTAGGTAACGCTACAACAGATGGACCCAAATAAAACATTTCACATATTGAAATCTTGTTCTATTGTTGCAGCTACAACCTCCACACATTAGATGTTACTTTGGCGTTCGTGTTCCAGATTCAACCTTTACTGTTGCTTAGTGTAGCGTCACACTTTATAGTGTAATGACTGCATATTTAATTATGACCAAGATGATGTGATGATTCCATATGTCAACCAAGAAATAAGATGCATGGATTTGATGAATGATAATGATAAATGACCCGCACTTGTATAGCGCCTCTCAGAGTAAGGACTCCAAAGCGCTTTACACTACAGTGTATCATTCATCCATTCACACACACATTCACACACTGATGGTGATGAGCTACGATGTAGCCACAGCTGCCCTGGGGCGCACTGACAGATGAAATGATGAAACCACTCTGTCTCATGCAGTTCTATATGTGTCACCATCTTTAGATGACCATGCAGATGATGATTGAGTTAGAGTTAGGGATAATGATCGCCGCATTCCTTGGTTTTCATTTGATGTAGCGACAGCAGGAGAATCCTCTCCAGAATCCTCCTCAGAAAACTGGCAGTCTGGATCATCAGTAACATTGTCCTCGGCCTCTGAAAGATCCTCTTCCTCATTGCTACCCAGTTAAAATGCTGTGATAAAGCTTCTTCAGCTGTCAACCTTCTGGAGCTCATTTTTGGTGTATGGAAACGACATGAACCTTCACCTTATCGTGGTGGAGTTTGAGTTCCCTTATGATCCTAGGAGCTATGTTGTCTGGGGCACTTTGTGCCCCTGGAAGGGTCTCCCATGACAAATTGGTCTTAGGTGAAGGGTGAGACAAAGAACAGTTCACAGGATCTTTCATGAAAGTAAATTCAAGCAGTCGGAGTACCCGGCCCGGAGGGTTACCGGGGTCCCACCCTGGAGCCAGGCCTGAGGACGGGGCCCGTGAGCGAGCACCTGGTGGCCGGGCTTTCGCCCATGGGGCCCGGCCGGGCCCAGCCCGAACCGGATACATGGGCTCATCCAACTGTGGACCCACCACCCGCAAGAGGAACATGAAGGGTCCGGTGCAATGTGGATCGGGTGGCAAACCAAGGTGGGAGCCTTGGCGGTCCGATCCCCAGACACGAAAACTGGTTTTTGGGACATGGAACGTCACCTCGCTGGCGGGGAAGGAGCAGGAGCTTGTGGCAGAGGTTGAGCGGTACCAGCTAGATATAATCTGACTCACCTCGACACATAGCATTGGCTCTGGAACCCAAGTCCTTGAGAGGGGTTGGACACTCTCTTTTGCTGGAGTTGCTCCGGGTGAGAGGCGGAGGGCTGGGGTTGGCTTTTTGTTAGCCCCAAAACTCTCTGCCTGTGTGTTGGGGTTTACCCCGGGGGACGAGAGGGTAGCTTCCCTGCGCCTTCAGGTCGGGGAACAGGTCCTGACTGTTGTTTGCTTATGGGCCAAATATCAGTTCAGAGTACCCACCCTTTTTGGAGTCCCTGGGACGAGTACTAGATAGTGCTCCATCAGGGGACTCCATTGTCTTGCTGGGGGACTTCAATGCTCACGTGGGCTTGACCTGAGGGGTGTGATTGGGAGGAACGGCCCGCCTGATCTGAACTCAAGTGGTGTTTCGTTATTGGACTTCCGTGCAAGCCGCAATTTGGCCATAACGAACACCATGTTCGAACATAAGGATGCCCATCGGTACACTTGGTACCAGGGCAGCCTAGGTCGCAGGTCGATGATAGACTTTGTAGTCGTATCATCTGACCTGCGGCTGTATGTTTTGGACACCTGAGTGAAGAGAGGAGCGGAGCTGTCAACTGATCACCACCTGGTGGTGAGTTGGATCAGATGGCAGGGGAAGATGCCGCGTAGACCTGGCAGACCCAAACGCATAGTGAGGGTCTGCTGGGAACGCCTGGCAGAAGAACCTGTTAAGACGGTCTTCAACTCCCACCTCCGGCAGAGCTTTGACCACGTCCCAAGAGCAGTGGGGGACATTGACTCCGAGTGGGCCTTGTTCCACTCTGCGATTGTTGAGGCGGCTGTTTCTAGCTGCGGTCGCAAGGTGGCCGGTGCCAGTTGGGGTGGCAACCCCTGTACCCGCTGGTGGACACCAGAGGTTCGGGGAGCTGTCAGGCTGAAGAAGGAGGCCTACAGGGCGTGGCTGGTCTGTGGGTCTCCGGAGGCAGCAGATAGGTACCGGATAGCCAAGCGGGGTGCAGCAGTGGCAGTTGCCAAGGCAAAATCTCGGGCATGGGAGGAGTTTGGTGAGGCCATGGAGAAAGACTATCGATCGGCTACAAAGAGGTTCTGGCAAACTGTCCGGCGCCTCAGGAGAGGTAGGCAGCAACTCGCTCACACTGTTTACAGTGGGGATGGGGAGCTGCTGACGTCAACTGGGGCTATAGTCGGACGGTGGAAGGAATACTTTGAGGAGCTCCTCAATCCCACCAATGCACATTCCAAGGAGGAACCAGAGCTGGGAGGCCTGGGGATGGACTGTCCGATCTCGGGGGCAGAAGTTGCTGAGGTAGTCAAACAACTACACAGCGGCGGAGCTCCAGGGGCAGATGAGGTTTGTCCTGGGTATCTCAAGGCTATGGATGTTGTAGGGCTGTCATGGTTGACACGTCTCTGCAACATTGCGTGGTCATCGGGGGCAGTTCCTGTGGAGTGGCAGACCGGGGTGGTGGTCCCCATCTATAAGAAGGGTGACCTGAGGAGTTTGTTCCAACTATAGGGGGATCACACTCCTCAGCCTCCCTGGAAAGGTCTACTCCAAGGTAATGGAGAGGAGGGTCCGATCGATAGTTGAATCTCAGATTGAGGAGGAGCAATGTGGATTTCGTCCTGGCCGTGGAACTGTGGACCAGCTCCATACCCTTGCAAGGGTGATGGAGGGGGCATGGGAGTTTGCCCAACCAATTCACATGTGTTTTGTGGATTTGGAGAAGGCTTATGACTGTGCCCCCAGGGGCACCCTGTGGGGAGCGCTCCAGGTGTATGGGATGGGTAGCTTTCTGTTAAGGGTCATTCAGTCCCTTTACCAGAGGAGCGTGAGTTTGGTCCGCATAGCCGGTAGTAAGTCGGACCTGTTCCCAGTGAGGGTTTGGACTCTGCCAGGGCTGCCCTTTGTCACCGGTTCTGTTCATTACCTTTATGGACAGAATTTCTAGGCGCAGCCGTGGTGTGGATTGTGTCGAGTTTGGTGGCAGGAGAATCTCGTCTCTGCTTTTGCGGATGATGTGGTCCTCCTAGCTTCATCCAGCTCTGAACTTCAGCTCTTGCTGGGTAGGTTCACGGCCGAGTGTGAAGCGGATGGGATGAGGATCAGCACCTCCAAATCTGAGACCATGGTTCTCGAACGGAAAAGGGTGACTTGCCAACTCCGGGTCGGGGGAGAGGTCCTACCTCAAGTGGAGGAGTTTAAGTATCTCGGGGTCTTGTTCACGAGTGAGGGTAGGAGGTATCGGGAGATCGACAGGCGGATTGGTTCAGCATCTGCAGTGATGCGGACGCTGAGCCGATCTGTCGTGGTGAAGAGGGAGCTGACCCAGAAAGCCAGGCTTTCGATTTACCGGTCGATCTACGTCCCAATCCTCACCTATGGTCATGAGCTTTGGGTAATGACCGAAAGAACGAGATCGCGGATACAAGCTGCCGAAATGAGTTTCCTCCGTAGGGTGGCCGGGCTCAGCCTAAGAGATGGGGTGAGGAGCTCGGACATTCGGGAGGGACTCAGAGTAGAACCGCTGCTCCTCCGGATCGAAAGGAGCCAGTTGAGGTGGTTTGGGCATCTGGTCAGTATGCCTCCTGGACGCCTCCCTTGGGAGGTGTTTCGGGTAGGTCTTGCTGGCAGGAGGCCCCCGGGTCGACTCAGGACACGTTGGAGAGGTTACATCTCCAATCTGGTCCGGGAACGCCTTGGGGTCCTGCCGGAGGAGCTGGTGCAGAAGACCGGGGAGAGGACGGTCTGGAGCTCCCTAGCTGGGATGCTGCCCCCGCGACCCGGATAAGTGGAGGAAGACGACGACGATGGAAATGACATGACATCAGTGACAAGAACAGGGCAGAGGAAGTTTCTCGTGTACACACCTGGGCCTCTGGGTGTGAATGTAAATTCAGAGGCAATCAAATGACCCCGCAACATCTTTGTATACTATCACTGCAAAGACTTCCCAGGACACATCAAGATGCCCATATTTTTTCAACCAGGCGGCAAGTGTCCTGACGAAGACCACGAGGCGGGAGAACATTACACTGGTTTTAGAATCATTGCACTGGCTCCCTGTATGCTTCAGGATCAATGTTAAGGTTCTTTTAATGGTTTTTAAGTGTCTTAATGGTCTTGGGCCTTCTTATCTCTTAGAACTACTTTTACAATTTGAACCCTCACGGCCTCTGCGCTCCTCTGGCAGGCGTCTCCTAGTCATCCCTAAAGTAAGAACACACACTCATGGCGAGGCGTCCTTCCAGTATTTCCCTCTCCTCTGGAACAACCTGCCGGAGGACCTCAGGGCCGCAGACAACATTCATGTTTTTAAGTCCAGGCTCAAGACCCAACTATTTAGGTTAGCTTTTATCTAATTATTTACTATAGTTTTATTTCTGGTTTTACATGATTATATTTTATTGCTGGCTTTGCATGTTTAATATGATTACTGTATATTTTAGCAGTGTTTCATTATTTAATATTATTATAATTTTACTGTCCATATGATTTTATTTATTATTTTCTTTCTTTTGTCATTTATATTAGCTCTTTTATTTTCATATTTTTACTCATTATAATCCAGTGCTTTTTCTGTAGGGGCCCTCTGCTCGGGGGCGGTGGTCGACTGTTGCTTCCTGGGCGCTGTACAGGTAGTGTTTAAGTGGAGGTGGGGGTCTATGCTCCCCCTCCTCTGAGCGTCATGACTTAGTGTGGAAGACCTGATGCTGCCAGGGCAGACGGCTCCTCTGATGGCATTTCTCTACCTTACTTGGCTCATCTGGACTCAGCCGAATATACATTTATACTGGTGTGTGTGTGTGTGTGTGTGTGTGTGTGTGTGTGTGTGTGTGTGCGTGTGTCTGTTAGTGTTTTCAAACTGTTATGGGAATTTGGGGTCATTTTAATTCTGTAAAGCACTTTGCTTGAAAAGTGCTTCATAAATAAAATCTGATTAATTGAAAGATTGACCAGTTCATGACCCCAGACAGGAAAAATTGATGAAAAAATGTCTTGGAAACTGCATATAAACAGTGTCAAAACTAAAATATCTAAAACAATTGCACTGTTACATAGAGCAAAATGGTTACTTGATATTAATTCACTATATTTGTTATATAACTCACTGATCATACCATACCTGAACTACTGCATTGAAATCTGGGGAACAACATATGACACTTACACAAATTCCATTCACATCATACAGAAAAAAGCAATAAGAATAATCACAAGGAGCAACTACAGAGATCCATCCAATCCATTATTTATCAAATTAAAAACACTAAAATTCTATGATCAGGTGGACTACAATATTGTAAAATTGATGTATAATGCAAACAAAAGGGACGTACCTGCAGGTTTAATTAAAAGATTTACAAAAAGACATAGCAAATATGATTTAAAAGGACGTGAATTATTTAATATACCTAGACATCGGCTACTCATAAAGGAGCATTGTGTGTCCATATATGGAGTTAAATTGTGGAATAAATTAAATACAGAAATCAAGAATGCAAATACAATATTGACTTTCAAAACAGAGATAAAAAATGAAATGATTAACTTATATAGATCTGTTACATAAATGTGTGAGAGGAGGGGGGTTGGGGGATGAAAAAATAAATAAATAAAAATGGAAACAAGTCTATGTGTTCATATGTGTATATGTATGTTTGTATGTATATAGGTCTATAACTTCTTTCTGTGTCACTTGTTTTCTTTCTTTTTTTCAATTCATGGGTTGAGGTTGTGTCGGCCAACCAGTCCACAAACTATATTGTTCAAACTTTTTAAGAATCATGATTGTTTCATTTGTATTAATGTTATTTTAGTTCAAAGGGGCAGATAACATACGTTTTTCTTCTTTCAGTCCCCTTTTTCATTTTGGTTTGTAGCAATTTAGTTCTGTATTTTTATTTTAATGTCAATAAATGAAAAAAAAAGTCATAAAATTTCATTAAGCAAAAGAGAAGATGACCAGCACTTTGGTTACCACAACAACTGGAACCCTTAACACAATAAGGTTAACAAAACACAACCAGCCTCATTACTTGTAGGTACTGATGAGCCTCGGAGCTTTTAAGATCGTTCATTGCCTCGATGATGGATGAGTTAAGAAAGTAGCAAAAATGCCATTTTGACCAGATTTTGCTATCATCCTCCACCCTTCTAGTGCAGCAGGCAGAGGAAGTGTAACGGTGTCCCGTTTGAGCCACAGCTGGTGTTCTCACATTGTTTACATCTCTAAAAAGAGCATAAGTGGATTAGTGTGAACGGATGGCATCATCCATCTATGGCCTCCATGTAAACAAACACCACACCAGAAGCTGGTTGCATGTTTCACTCAACGGATCCTGGAGTCCAGGAATAAGGTGGATTGGTTTTCTATTTCTCTTATCTGTATGTAAACTATCATGTTTTATTTATATTGTCCTATTTTTAAATATCAAACCCCATTTGATTCATTGGGAATAACACACGCATACATGCGCGTGCACACGCACACACATTGTCCCTGTGGGCTGAAGTCTAAGGGAGAGTGAACCGTGTGTTCAAAGGTGTTAAACTGAACTAGGAATAAACACGGGCTGGTAGAGTTGTATGCCTCTGGCTCACACGTCTCTCTCCCCAGGGCCATGACTGATCCTTCTGTGTGTGTGTGTGTGTGTGTGTGTGTGTGTGTGTGTGTGTGTGTGTGTGTGTGTGTGTGTGTGTGTGTGTGTGTGTGTGTGTGTGTGTGTGTGTGTGTGTGTGTGTGTGCTCAAACTGGCTGTGAAGTGTTAGTACGGTGTCCAAGGACAAAGCAGACAGTCAGCCTCAGGATGGAACACCAGAGAGGGACTCTGGCCATCTGAGCACCACTGAGTGGAGCCAGAACAATTAGAAGTAGCAGCATGACCTTCACAGAAGACTTCACTTGGACTGGGGTGTGTCTGACTGTTGTTTTTAGTCAGCCTTAACAGAAAGGTCAGAGCGTTGAACGGTGCAGCCTCCTTGACTGTCTACTCTCAAAACCACACGTGTTGTAATCCCACACACCTGTGTGTTAACACATCATGTGTCTGTTGTCACTTTGTTTGTTAAGTTACTGCCCACTCATATCTGTGTTAACGAAGCAACGAGTATGCAGCCATGCCTCCCACCAGCTTCGTCATTGTTTAACAAGCTGTGATTATGCTACTACTGCTGCAGGGTTGACCTTATAGCTCTGCTGTTAGGCAGCACTGATGACTTCTAAGATGTCACCATTAGAGGAGAAGCAACAGTTGTTTAGTTTACCTTTGAACTTTTTCAGACATTCTAATCTTTTGAGGTGAACCTGTAGTGTCTGTGTTTTGTTGCCCTGGGTCCTCTTGGTCTCTCACCTGCTCCATGTCAGTGATCCACCTCCTTGGTTTCTTCACAGATGCTCCTGGGTCAACGATTCAAACCGTTGTGTTTTTCTGTGAGAAACAGTGGCTGTCAGGAACTGGTCATCAGACTCGTCTTCAACAATCAGGTCTGGCTAAACTTAAACATTGTTTTGATGAGTTAAATTATGTTACATTCAACTTTAAGACCATGGCATTACAGTCGATGGGTTTCTTCTTTTCCATTTCTGCTCCCTCTTCAGACACAACGGACACCAGGAGATATATAAGTCCAAATGTCCCCGAAGGACACAAAACACATTTGTAGTTAGCTAGTTAGTCAAGTAATTAATTTACTTTAAAAATCGATGTAACTCTAATTTAACAACCTGTTAAAATGCAGGCAACACAACAGCACCAGCTCAGCCTTGCTACACCCCTGCTGCACACCTCAGTGCAGGGAAGACCTTAAAACAGTAAACAGATCATGTTATGATCGACGCCTACCACAGCTTCTGGGAGAGAGAAGCTCCTAACTTGTAAAGATCAGGGGTCTCATTTATCAAGCTTGCTTACACACAAAACGGGGTCGGAAAACTGCGTTATTTAAATTTTTACTTTTATAAACCTGACTCTTTTCTGAATCAAAACGAGGTGTGTACAATCCCTTAATAAATAAAGAATCCTAGAATCTTCTGATAAACACAGTAAAGACCAAGCAGGGTTGATGTTCTATATTTAGACAGAGTATCACAGCTTCTTGGTCATAAGTAGAGGTAATCTATATATTGAGTTCTTCAAGCACTCAATTTACCAAACCCTACACTTTATTCAAAGGAGCCAGTCTTTTGAACGGCTCTTTGAGGTAAACGACCGACAAATGAACAGTTCACATGAAAGAGCCATAAATCTGATACCGACAATCCTACAGCGGTCACAGGAACACAAGAAAATCATGATATGGGATAAAATAAAAGAATAAACTCCAGATCACAGAACACATTGCCTATAGATTGAACATAGACGTGGGTAACCCACTTTAGACCAGTGCTTCTCAGTTTGGGGTCCGTGACCCCCTAGAGATCACAGGGCTTCTACACAATGTGGTCTGCACTGAGGTTGTGAAGTTACCAGAATTATATTTATAATCAATATATCCATCCATCCATTTTCTGAACCCGCTTTGTCCACGTAGGGTCGCGGGGGGGCTGGTGCCTATCTCCAGCGGTCAACGGGCAATCAGGCGGGGTACACCCTGCACAGAGAGCCAGTCCATCGCAGGGCAACACAGAGACACACAGGACAAACAATAACACTCACACACTCAAACCTAAGGACAATTTGGACAGACCAATCAACCTAACAGTCATGTTTTTGGACTGTGGGAGGAAGCCGGAGTACCTGGAGAGAACCCACGCATGCACAGGGAGAACACGCAAACTCCATGCAGAAAGTTCCCAGGCCGGACCTTCTTGCTACAAGGCAACAGCTCTAACCACTGTGCCACTGTGCAGCCCTTATAATCAATATATTTCATCATAACCCAAAAGGAACTAAATAGTATCATCAAAACTCTTTTTTTATACTCTGTGTTTTGTGATGTCACAAAAGGGGTCAGTTTTGACATGACTCATTTTTGGCAAATAATTCCTGAAAGTGAACACCAACAGAAAACAGATGGACTGGTTTTTCTCCAGTCTGAAGTTTTATAGAGGCAGGAGAGCTCCACATGGTGGTGCAAAAGGTGAGTTTTGGAGGGATTAAACTCAGTTTTACATCCATTTACTCTGACATTTTAATTACGTTAGTTCTATTTATTCTTCCCAGAGAATGCTGTCGTGTCCTTGAGCAAAACACTTAACCCTCTGGTGGTGGTTGGAGGGACCGGTGGTGCCAGTGTATGGCAGGCCTCGCCTCTGTCAGTGCGCCTCCGGGCAGCTGGGGCTACATCGTAGCTCATCCCCACCAGTGTGTGAACGTGTGAATGACTGACTGTGTTGTGAAGTGCCTTGGGTGGTTGTAAAACTCTAAGAAGGTGCTACACAAATACAGGACATTTACCATATTTACATTCTTTGTGGGAAATTTGCAAGGTGACTAAATATCCCCAATAACTATAAAACTGACTCAGAGGTGAATTCCCCCGCCGCACGCCTCCCCTGCCTCTTCTTCATACACACACGGTGCACATGAACGTTCTCAGTCAGCAGGAGCGCCTGCAGCAGCAGGGGGCGCCAACTTGCTGTTTCCAATCTAGACACTGTGATATGACAGATGAGTAGAAAACCTCGGTGTGGCGCAGATTTCTTTCTTTTTTATTTTTTTACTCAGCGCTTGCGCGCCCCTTTTGTGTCATGAAAAAATGCCGCCCCGGGCAACTGCCCTGTCTGCCCGTGCCTAAAACCGCTACTGAACTGACTTAACCAATGTGGTGGATAAATGGCAGACTAACATGTTGACTCCTTCTTCAAAGCTCCTCGTTAGCAAGGTTTAGTCTTATCCTTTCTTGAGATCCTGAACGCACCAACATCCCATAATAATCACAACGGTATTCCCCTCAACCAATTAACTCTCGCTACTGCTCCATTCTCTCGTTCGGTTTTTACCAGTCTGCAGGTAGCAGCTATCGAGTGATGGTGATATTTTTCTCTCTCAACATTTTGACCTTTTTTTCCTTGAGACACAGTTTCTTTCTGGGTTTGTGCATCCATGAGACTGTAAGTTTATCTCTTTACTGGACAGATTCATTTAGCTAAATATTATTGCTGTTGAGTTTATCATGTTCAAATAATTGGATTGGTATGTTGTTTATGTGGTAGTTAGATGTACTATTCATTAGCATTGAAGGTTATATTAGTTATTCTGCTCCATTACTGTTAATTTGGCCGTTCATTGCTCTTACGCAAGTCCCGTGGATGATGTGTTCAAGACTTGTCGGGAACCAGACATGAAAAGCATGCACTGACGGCCGATCACCGGATACACGGCAGCGTTTGAAGCTGATGGCAGCTTGTTAACAAACATCCACAATTAAGATGCATTTTCGCCAAATGTATCTACTGACAACGCAAAACATAATTTGGTGAGTATAACTCACTCAACTTAGAGGTAAGTGTTGAAAATTTAGAAAGTTTACAAAACTATATTGACAGAGTTTTTGAGTTTTTCGTTATGGGTCCGAAGAAATCAGCAGCTGAGACCAAAACACCTGGGACCAAGAGGAGCCGTCCTCAGGACTCGCCTGAGGCCTCATCTCCCCCTAAGGACATATTGGAATTATTAGATCCTATAGATAAATGGCTTCTGGGATTTGAGGGGCGACTTCATCTGCTCGAGGTTCTACACCAGGAGTTTCAGAACCTCCAAGCATCTTTGGAGTTCAGCCAGGAGCAGGTTGAGCGGCTCACTGCTGAGAACACGTCTCTGCGAGAGTCCGTTTCTTCCCTGGAAGAGGGAATAATGTGGATACCCCTGGACAACAAGATTCTGAAGGAGAAGGTTTTGGACCTTCCTGTAGGCCCGTAGCATGAGGGATAATTTGGTGTTCGCAGGCCTGCCAGAGCAGACGGGGGGGGGGGGGGGAAAGAACTGCGAGCAAACAATTAAAATCTTTCTCCAGACCCAAATGAAGATACCCGAAGAAACGGTAAAAAACATCACCTTTCACCGGGTACATCGCCTTGGAGCTAAAGGAGGAGACAGCAGAAGACCTCGTCCCATCGTGGCTAAATTTGAACATTTTAAGCAGAAGGATCTTGTTAAAAGTCACTGAAGAGAGCTCAAAGGGAAAGATTTCAGCGTAAATGACCAGTTCCCTAAGGAAATTCTGGATCGGCGCTGAGTCCTCTTTCTGCTGCGCAAAAAGTTTATCCAGGATGGGAAGAGAGCTGTCATCTCGGTGGATAAGCTTTACGTGGACAATAAACTTTACACGGAGCGAGGAGTGACTGACTGGCTGTATTAGCCCACCATCAGGTCAGACATTTATTATTCTTATCAGGATTCACTGGGTTTGATCACGTCAGGATTAAACAGCTGCTAAATCCGTGTTCTAGATCAGTGGTTCCTAACCTGGGGGTCCCGACCCCCACAAGGGGGCGCCAAAGCATCTCAGTGGGTCGCCAGGACCTCTCCACTTTAAGGGGTTAAAACTTCATTTATTACTTGTTTATAGCCTACATTTTGCTCACATTTTTTCATGAGTGAAAAGTTTACTGATATTAAGACAGGAAATAATTAGTACAGAAAAAGTAACACACTTTTAAGAACATTTTGCTCAGCTCACTGTTTTATTTTCAAGTGTCAAAAGTTCATTAAAGATAGGACTGGTTGATTAATCACAGCCTTTACAGTAAATAATCTAGTATAAACAGTAATGTACACATTTAAGTACATTTTGCTCAGTGTATATTTTATGTGTCAAACTTTTATTGAAAGGAATGATTGATTTATCAGTGTTTACAAGAAACAATGTGTTCAGAAAAGTAATACAAACTGTCAAGCACATTATGCTCTGTTTGGTTTTGTTAATGACTTTGTTCTGTACTGGAGCCTACTATTACTGTTATCTATTGAATCAAAGCATATTAAAATGTGCTTGAACAATTTTATCATTTCTTAATACTGTTTGTACTGGAAGAGAGAATGGGAGGGGGTCGTCAAAAATTTTACTGGTAAGAAAAGGGGTCCCTTGGGAAAAAGGTTGGGAACCACTGTTCTAGATGATGAGATCACCTGTTCATCACCACCTCACACCCCTTTCACCTTTTCTTTTTAGTTCTTTCTACTTCTTTACCCTTATAATTCTTTCCTTACCTCTTTTTATCTGCTTCTGCACCTTTACATTTGTATGGCACAACCACACAACTTTCCAACACTGCATCAGACTCAGCACACACACGCGCACACACACACACACACACACACACACACACACACACACACACACACACACACACACACACACACACACACACACACACACACACACACACACACACACACACACATTAAATGCACAGCACAGTATCAGAATTTATGCGTCAAATAATACAACCACAAACACTGTTGGATCTTTATTATCATTATTATTATTATTTATTTTTCTGTTATTTATTAACATACTATTTTATACATTTATATACTTATTCCATCTTATTCACATGAAGGCGTCATATTTTAGCTACTCACACACACATCTATGGGTGCACTAAGATTTGTCTCATGGAACGTACATGGAGCTGGCTCCACAGAGAAAAGAACAAAGATTTTTGATCAGTTAAAGAGAGTGCAAGCAGACGTAATATTATTACAAGAGACTCATAGATCTGCTACATCCGCAGATGAACTTAAGACACCTGAGTTTCCTAGCATGTTCTCTGCCTGCTATAACTCTAGGCAAAGAGGTGTAGCTATTTTAATACACAAAAACATCAATTTCACAGTACTGGACACAGTCTTTGATCCAGAGGGTAGATTTATAATGTTAAAAATATCTGTACAGAACCAAAGCTTATGCATTGTCAGCATATACTGTCCAAATATTGATGACCCTCCATTCTTTCATAATTTTTTCTCTGTACTCTCTGAACACTTGGACTGTCCACTTATACTTGGAGGTGATTTTAATTTTTGGATGAATTCCTTAACAGACAGGCTCAGTACAGCTGGGACTCAACGCAATTGGCAATCCACTAATATAGTTAAACAGTACATGAGTGATTATGGGCTTTGTGATGCATGGCGATCTCTTCATCCTAACCGTAGAGAGTACACTTTTTTTCGCACGTCCATCACTCTCACTCACGTTTGGATTGGAGCTCGAAGGGAAAGCAGTGCCATCTGTTCTAGTCAGCAGCTCATTGTTGGCTGACATTTCAGACACTGAGATACACCCCATAGTTGTCAGCGACCATGCTCCGATTTCTTTAACTCTGGTAAATAAGAAGACAATCCCACCAAGCAAAAACTGGAGGTTTAATACATCACTGCTTAAAGACGAAGGTTTTATAGAATTTTTTAAAAAGGAGTGGGCTTTATATTTAGAACATAATGACCTGCCTGGAACATCAGCATCTATTCTCTGGGAGGCAGGAAAGGCAGTGATGAGAGGTAAAATAATCTCTTTCTCATCACATAAGAAAAAAACTGAAAACAAACATATTCAGGAGTTAGAGGAAATCATTAAGTCTTTAGAGGCATCCACAGAAGAAGAGTTAATGAGCAAATTACGTAAAGCTAAATTAGAACTTCATGGAATTATTGACAAAAAGACACAA
>SSNQ01033526.1:4613-21103 GCA_006942095.1 Nothobranchius kuhntae | reverse complement strand
TTTAGATTTACGGGCATTAGCAGCACTAAAGCGTTAGCATCCGGCTTGCTATCGCTAGCACAGTATGCTAGTAAAGTTAGCACCCAGATTAATGTGGATTTGGCTGATTTTCGTGGAATAAAACGTGATTTCTGATCAACGCCTTCTTTTACACCAGATGTACATCCACTGATTGTAGCAGCAGAGAGCCTGTGTGTTATTTTACGTGAGTGTGATGTAATCTTAGCATCCAGTAAATAAAGTCCCATATCAGCTAAAATGCAGCGTGACAAAGTCATTAAAGTGCGTCAACACAGTGGGTTTAATAGTTTTAAAGAACAATCTCTGAGTGAAGTGAGGTTAGTTTTTTGTCTCACTGCAGATGTAAAAACGAACTCTGCATCAGTCAGACGCAGCAAAGCTCACCGTCTGTATGAGCGTGAGCGTCGGAAAGCTGATAAAATCGGCTGTTTTACTTGTTTAGTCTGTTTAGAAATTATTGAATTACATTATTTTCTGTAAACAACCATCTGATCTGGATGTGTGCAGAATAACTTTCCCCAAATTTAGCAGCAGCTGGCCTACAAAAACTGCTGCAGCATGTAGTAAGTCTGTCTGCACTGCTCTCTAATGAGCTTCCTTTCATAAGGAATCATTTGTATAATTTTAGTGTCACTATTTTATTACATTTGTAAGAATATGAAGTCACTGCAGCAACACAAACGTGACTATAAACATGAAAGCTAAAGAAACAACTTTCCTAAAGCTGCTTGTAAACAAAATATGTCATTAAAGTTATTGTCTATCATTGCAGAATATGACGATGACATCATGGAACTGGTCTTTGGAAAAGTTTTCGCTAAACCAACTCCATTTCTAGATGAGGTAGAGAAGATCTGCATCTCACCAACCCTCTGATCTCAGTATTCAGACAACGGAGGTCTCCCATTGTTATCCAGGACCAGTTTGAAGCCCACATACTGCCCCTCCCTCATCATCAGGAAACATCAATCCGTATCCTGAGGACAACAGAAGACGGCAGGAGGACAGGAACTCTGAGACCTAGACACCACCAGCACCGAGACACAAAGCACCTGTGTGCACAATGCCTGTTTAACTACTAAAACCTGTTTATTATATTGTTCTACTTATTTGCTGTGAGGTTAATACTTAGAAAATTTGTATTTTAATGTAAACAATAAAAAAATCACTGATTGTATGTTTTCTTTTAGATGTAATGGTCCAAACTCCGCCTTGTAGACATTTATTGCATCCTGTAGGTAAATACACAGAACAGGCTCAGGTCCAGGATGACCCAGCATGCTCTTCTTCCATTCTGGCTGTTAGGGATTTTATCAATAACTCAATGCCTACTGATGTTTCCACCTAACGGTATTTATTTAGAATGCAGGTAAGATTTAACTATATTTGTTAGCAAAGCAGACTGATCTTGGGAATTTCACTGCAGCACTGATGTCCACCTCTCTGTACACATTAGAGAGAATTACCACTTTACAGCTAAACACATTTAATAAAGATATAGGCTACGCATTGCAGACAATAAAAACAAAGTTGTAAGCATTAGAATTATAATGATCACATTAAAGAACATTTGGAGGAATGCTCTTTATTTTTGACTCGAATCTCAAATCTTTAAATTAAAATGTAACTGCTTTTTATCCATTTTCAGCCATTAAGACACCCAATATAAAATAAGACTACTTATAAAATTATTTATAATTATATGTATGTATATATATAGATAGAGATCTTAATAAAATGTATTCTTTTAATGGTGTTTTAATGAGCTGTATCATTTTTTAAAACATTTTTTATAGAAATAAATAAGCAAGCAGCATTCCTTGTGTGTGTGTGTGTGTGTGCGCGCGTGCGCACGTGCCTGCTCACTTGTCCCTCCGTCGGCCGTGACGGGTGTGTGTGAGTGACTACAGACAAATGCATGAGAGAGTTAGCAGCCTTGAAACAGCTTGATGAACTACCCTCCCCACGTTTTAAAAATGCTAATATGCTATGCTAAATCTGCTATGCTAAATAATGATTTCTCTATAGAACTACAAAGTCCGACTGGGGGAGGAGAGTACAGGTCTGCACTATGGAGGGGGGCGGAGTTTACAGCTCCTCCTCCAGTTTAAAGAGACAGTACCCAAAAACGGCTCGTTCTCAAGACTCTCCTCAGAACAGGGGTAGATGAGGGTCTGTAGAGCAACAATAATGAGGAAATCAGACCAAAGAACTGCAGTTCCACTGTATTTAGACCCCAACTGAAGGATTTAGATGTAAAAAGGAATAACTTAAAAGCATGTTATGTCTCCTTTAAATGAGCTGGTTCAGCGGACATTCCATCGCATCAGTTTTACGCTACATTAGGATCTGCAGTAAGAAAGGAGAAAAACCCCTTTTCGTACAAAAGTGACAAAAAAGGGCACTTTTGGCATCAGGGGTCTGACGCGGAGGGTGGCTGACCAAGCGTTTGTTTTTGACGTACTGGGAGTGAGAATGTGTTGATCTACCAAGTAATGTTTCTATGGTTACATTGTGATTTCTTAGTAAATATTATATTTGGTGAGAGATAAACTTTATTGTATTTATCCTAGTGAATCTATAATTAAATGGGCAAACTAGTAGTAGCACATCCAACGTCAAAGAAAGTAAAAAGTTATTATCAGGAGAGGGAGAATGTTCAAGTGGTTAGCAACAGTGTTCCAGCCGATGGACCCCACCATGAGACTCAGTTTCTGATATAAACAAGCAGGGTTACACAAACACACACACACACACTGCAAGGGCACGGGGGTAGGGGGTTTGGGGAACAGTGGGCATGAGCAGAAGCACTCGGCGAAAACTCTTGCCTGATGTGAACAGAGGAGCAACAGGTAGCGTGTGAATTTTGTGAGCAATCCCCATCGCGGCGCTCCACAGCTGATGTGATCCTGACGTAATTCCCCCACTCCACCTCCCACATGCCGAATGCCTTAAGCTCCTCACTGTGAAAGTAACTCGCAAGGAGCAAAAATGTGGCCACGTCTGGTTTACATCAGGTTTAAAGAGCCGGCTCTTTCGGCTCCCAAGTGGCTCCTCAGATTTTCTGTTGCGTAAAGTATATTTATCACCAAAAATAATGCAAAACTATATGTAAAATGATTTACTAATGTAAAAGTATGCAGTATATCAAATATTTATCATTTATATGGATTTATTTACTGAAAACTTTAAGAAATCTGAACTTTCCGACTGCTGGCGCTCATTTTCTCACCGTCTTCGTCGCACTTTCCTCTCTCTCGCTCGCCTTTTTCCTCCTCCTTATTCTCTCTCGTCTCCCTCCGCCTGCATGTGCTCTGCTGTGTGTCTGTCTGAGTCTCATCCTCCCTCTTCCTCATCCCTACTGCTCTGTGTGTGGACAGTCTGGACCATCGACATAAATATACTGGACATCTCCTTTCCATAGGCTCCAATAACACGTTTTTGTACTAAAATGGGAGGTGGTCACCACCGCCATTTTGACCGTGTCACAGGTTCCGTCAAGCCCAGACAATTCCAAAAAAGGGAAGAGAGGTGGAGCTGAGGGTGGGGCTGTAAGGCTGGGATCAACTGATGACACCCTGTCTAACTAGCTACAAGCTAACCTGAAGCTAACCCAGTCTAACCCAGAGCTAACGCGGAGGTTGGAGCCATGCTAATGGATCTAGCCACCTAGCTACAACCAGAGCTAACTCTGTGGAACACCCATTGACCGCATGGAGTTCAGGTGGAGGTTTGCGGCGCTTTTTCATGAAAAGTAACTTTCTGTGAATAAAAAAATATTAAATCGGTAAGTTTATAAGTTATTTCCGTAATGAAAATATATTTTACTTTGAGCAAGTTTTCACTATTTTTAACGTACCGTATTTTCCGTACTATAAGTCGCTCCTGAGTCGCACCAGCCATTAAATGTATAATGAAGAAGAAAAAAACATATATAAGTCGTATTTTGGGGGGACATTTTATTATTTTTCTTACAATTCAATTCAATTCAAGTTTATTTATATAGCGCCAAATCACGACAAGAGTCGTCTCAAGGCACTTCACATAATAAACAATGAATCTGAGACCAAGCGTTTCACATTGCAAGACAAGTACCGGTAACAATAACCGAATAATGCGCCGCAGCAGCACGCCACGGTCTCCAGCAGAGGAAGGCGGTGTTTGAAACCCTCCCAGCGGGACAGGGGAACTCATTCTTGGGTCGGAGTCGGCCCGCAGCAGCGCGGTGTAGCCTACATATTTTGTTATATAAATCGCTCCGTAGTAGCAGGACCGGCCAGACTATGAAAAAAAGTGTGATTTATAGTCCGGAAAATATGGTAGTTATTAGTATTTGAGATAAATTAGCAGGCTAAATACATTTCATATATTTCCAAAACGTAATACTTGTTTGTATCTTGTACAGCCAAATAGTCTTTATTCTGGACTCAGTACAATTCACCTAAAGTAAAGAGACATTATACAGATGAAGTAAGCACAAGACAACTTACTGGAAGTAACAGAATTATTATCATGAGAACCAGAACAAGAGAGCCTGATAACAGTCATGTGAAAATAACAGTTAAAAAGTATGTATGTGTAATAGAAATAAAAATATATTAGAATTAGTGTAACTCACTGTGATCCAAACAATAAATCAGCCATAGCTGATTAGCAATCATGACATGAGGTCTGGGAGTTTTTAAGTTTCATTCTTTTATTACATTTTTTTCTTAGATCTGTTAAAAGGTCACCATGGCAGCCTGTGTCTCCAACATCAGCTACACAACGCAGCAAGTGTAAGTTTCAAATACCTGTCTTGACCACTTCATGTATGGTTTTGTACTTTAAACAATTATGACAAACCTGTTATTTTTTCTCCATAGCCATTTGGATCATCGGTGACAGCTACGTAAGGCGTGGTGCCCAGAGAGCTGCAGAGACCCTCTGGGACAACCTTGGCCTCCCTGACGTCCGTGTCTCCTGGTTCGGTTGGGGCGGACTGAGGTGGAAAGACCTTCTCCCCTTCTTTTTCAACTCCATGCATGGATGAGCAGCTCCTGATGTTCTTCTCATCCACTGTGGCGGCAATGACATGGGGGTGGTCAGCAGTGTGAAGCTGGTGAACATGAAGGAGGACCTGCACCAGCTTCATCTTCTACACCCTCATATCACACTGTTGAGAACTGTTCTTCCTTCACAACCCAATGTTCCACTCACTCTGCAGCTCTCTGGGCCCCTTTTATTATTTTAAGTATTTTTTTTAATGTCCCGACACTTTGTGTCCTGTTATTTTATAAAATGTGACGTAAAAAAATAAATGTTTTTGCTCAATTACTGGAATTTCTTTGGTTAAGACAAAAAAGGAAGAATGCCAAGTTATTTCTACAACAGGCCTGTTTTAAGTCCAACAGTTTCTTAGCAGCAAATAGAAATGTGTTCTTTACTAACTTTACTTGGTTTAAAAATCTTACTAATCTTCTGACTGGAGTGGGAGGATATCTGGTTTTCTGGAAATTTGGGAAGACGGGAGCGATTGGAGTGCGACCCGTGCCCATGGAATATGCCGCTCGTGCGGTGACCTCACAGACTAGGACGTTACTCGAGGTGAACCGTAAGCTGGACAATGTCCTCGCGGCGTTGTCTGTATTAGTACGCAAGATGGATGTAATCTCGGAGAGGGTCGCCGGACGATGTGGGGATGTTTAGAACGTAAAATTGGCTTCACTGGTGGACATGAATGACCACTTATAGACTCCAAGACAGAGAGGAAAATTATCTCTGCCTGCCCCAAACAAAGTCATGTTTATCCTTATCTGACGCCAAGGCTGCCTCTAAAGGCTAATTCAACACACCCCCACGAAAGGAGGAATGCTGACAGATGCTGTGTCCCGACCTTCCCCCCCTGCCTTCAGATTGTGACTTCTGCTGAGGTCAGCGACCTGCGGGAAACTCAATGTGCTCTCTGTTCCTTATCTCTCCCTCCCACCTGTTGGTCTGCAGCTGGTTGATGCGCCGTACTGGCAGCTCCCGTTGGAGGCTTCAGGATCCCGCCCAACCCTGCTTCCCCATCGGACTCTGATGTTTTGTATTTGTGCTGTTTGTGCTTCTATGTTGAGGATTTTTTTTTGTATAATAGTTACTCCCCGCTGGGTCTAACTCTGCAATGCCTTTTTTTTTACCTTACCCCCAATTATCCTCATGTAACTCCTTTTTCATCTATCTATTAAGGTAGCGCGACTCATGTTGCGAATGACCGCAGTCACCAAATCTTGTCATGTGTCTTACCCATGTATGTCTGATCTCTGAATTGTGCGTACTGAAACTCAATTTCATTTCTCTGTATGTCCTGCACATGTGGTGGAAATGACAATTAAAAACAACTTTGACTTTGACTTTGAAAATAAACAGAGTGCCGTATTGCAAAACCCAATCATAATTGTTATGTAAATATTAGCTTTGTAGATATTTTTTACAGATAGATATTTGTGTGCTAAAAAAACCATAAACTTAAATAATTTGTCATTCTTTATTGAAAAACAGCAAAATACAGATGAGTGACTGGCCACCTGCTGTTTTTGTTCTCCTGCCAGATGAGATGATGGTTACAGGTGTGAGGATGCACCTTCTGTTATAGCCACATTAGAGGAGTGCAGCCTGGCTGAGGAGGAGAGAAGGAAAAACCACACAGAGTAGAATACTAACTAAAAATTACAATTTATTGTTGTGTAGCTCACCTTATGTGCACTTTAAAACCTGGACCTGTGCCTGCTCACAGCATCCCGTTTGTCTGGTCTTTGGAACTGGGCACAGAGAGGTTCTGGAACAGGAATTTTGTCTGAGTACTCCTGATATGGGAGAGGATCCACCACATCGAACACAGGTCCATAAGCTTGTGCAAGTGGAGCTGAGGGTGGGGCTGTAAGGCTGGGATCAACTGACGACACCCGGTCGAACTAGCTACAAGCTAACCTGATGGTAATGCAGAGGTGGGAGCTAAGCTAATGGAGGTAGCAACCTAGCTACAACCGGAGTTAACTGTGCACAACACCAGAGCTTCTGAGTCAGAGATACGCCGGGCTGACCGCTGGGTAAAACCGGGTGGAACACAGAGGTCTCCCGAAAGCTGCTGAAAGCCGGCAGCCGCGCAGCAGACAGGCGCCACTGCGATCTGAGATGTGCAGAGCTGCTGCTGGGAAGAACCGGGTGGAAAGGTTGCCATCCCAGAGCTCCACAAGCCGGCAGCCTGCGCAGCACACAGAAGCCGCGATCAGACAGAGATGCGCTGAGCTGCGGGGAGGGGAGAACCGGGTGGAAAACATCGGTCTCCCGAGAGCTCCACAAGCCGATAGTCAGAACCCAGCTCCACCAACATGTTATATTTCAACCCATTTTCTAAAGTGCAGCATTATGTTAAATGCACTGGGTTTTACCCTATTACATTTAAATTTCATGGTTAAACAGTACATGTTAAAATCTAAGCTCAGCTCGGCAGTGACCTAAAATACATAAATATAATTTTACTTACCGAAAAAAATGAAGTGGAGACTCCTTGGACGCTCTATTAGTGCAATTAATGCCACAGCAAGTCATTTTGTCCAACAATTGCACAAATAATATCCAAAAAAGAACGCACAAACGCTACAACTAATGGTCTAAGTTGAGAAACTGAAACTGACCGAACAGTTTTCAGGTGAGGCCGAGCTCAGACTGAGGCCTTTCCTCGGAGCTAGCTCTGTGGTCACGTGGGTCTGATGCTCATTAATTATACAGAATTTTAGGCTTTTAATACACTTAAACAGAAGAGTGAGAAAAAAATTCACCCCCCTCAGAGTTGTCATGAGTGTAAACTAGATCATTTAAACAAAAAACATGTTCTGGTACCAGGCTGTAAATGTGGCAAGGTGGATAAACGAGGGCCCGGGCAGGATTCGATCCCCAGACTCCTGGGTGGGAGTCATATGCTCTAGCCAGTCAGCCAAAGGAACATCCCCTTGGCCAAGTAGCCAGGGCATATGATCAGTCGGGACATTGTGACAGGATGCTCACACTGTCACATAAACATGTTTATTTCTGCTGTGAAATTGGTATTTTTAACATGGGAGTCAATGAGGATTTGCTCGCTTCTGACACCAGCCCCCAGCGGATGAGGGTGGAACTGCAATTCTTGGTACTTCAGGGTTGGGCCCAATTTTAGAGCCGTATTGTGGGGGCTTGGTCTGGACACGCAGTTACATATGTTGACCAATCGCCTGTGGCTTTCACCAAAGCAAGAGGGGAAGGGGAAGGAGGGTGACGGCTCCCAATGACGAGCCGGCTCCCGTCATTCACTTCACAGAGCCGGCTCTTAGAGCCGGTTCGTTCGCGACCGACACATCACTAGCATAAGAGTTTATCATACAGTTAGCATGCCAAACTCCCATTTGCTAGCCACAGTCCTTATGGTAATGGGGTTATTTGGTTTTTTTTTTGTACCCTGGACAGACCCATGTGCTTCATCAGCACATTGTAAATTAACAACTCTGATATTATTATTATTGTTGCGTAATTGTAGTCATTTTCCAAAAGTTCATCTGAACACTTTTGCTGGCCTGTGAAGGGAAGACTATTAGCACATTAGCTCCACCAAGCTTGTTCTTCTCCAGCTGCTAGGGGTCTTTCCTCATTTCTGACCGTGATCAAAGTAAATCGGAGGGCTTTTTTTACCTGCAAAGTTTTAAACAAACAGACCTCCCAGATATTCAAATGTGTGTTTTATTACTTTTTGTATGTTTATGTTATAACGTCTTTTAAGTAACCTCCAGAGTTAGAATGGCTGTGCCTTTGGATCACACATAAAATAATTTTGGCAAACCGTTTAGAAAATAGTAAACATTTATCACTGAAATGATGACAGGTTTAACGTAAGACCAGAACAGTCATGTAAATAACTACAATCCGCTCATTCGGAGAAGCATTTACCTAAAACAAAACCTTGGAATGGCTCTTCAGCTTCTGTGAACTTTCACCTCTCTGCTCTTTGACCTTGGCCCTGCAGGTTTGAGATGTCACAGTTTTGTTTCTTTGGAGGATCGCTAAAGGAGCATTCAGGCTTCACGCTACACCAGAGGCCCATCTGCAGCGCTCACCTGCGTAGGTGGATAAAGTAAAGTAGGGGAGGATGCCAGCACACACTGCTACAGGGAGGACACGCTGACTATCAGCACCACCTGCCTCATTTGGATAAAATGATGAGAACAAGGTGCGCAAAGTGTGTATGTATTTGTGTGTGTGTGTGTGTGTGTGTGTGTGTGTGTGTGTGTGTGCCTTCATTTAGCTGCAGAGGAGATGAGTAAGCAACTTCACATCAAGTGATAATTAAATGGTCAGTTTTCTGCAACGGAGCACAGATTGCATGTTTTTATGATAGATCTATTATGATCTTGATGTGTTTTAGAGTGGAGCAGAATTTTAGGTGGTTTGGCGTCAGATTATTTTAAGCAGATAGATGCAGTGATCTCATGTGCCTTCCTGCTGTGGCTTGGCCAGGACACGCTGCTGCTGACAGCTCCAACACCAGAGACGAAGGGCCGCAGGCGGAGCTCAGCCACTACAGATCATTCTAGAGCAAACACATGACTCAACAAGGGTCATATTCAGAAAAATCCTCAAATCCTCCAAACCCTGACCTCTTGTTTGGTTTTCAAATCACGCATGTGTCACATTAAGGCTAAAACAAGAAGCCGTGGCTTTCAGTTAAGCTATCATTCTGTATTATGAAACCACTGTGCCTCTCAAACTCACAGCCACCTTACGGGTGGGTGATTTCAGGTGTGTGAGATAAACAGAGAGGGAGAGGTGGACAGGTCTTCCCTGAGATGAAAGCAGCTCCAGCCCTGAGCTGAAGTTGACAAATGTTTCCTGTTCTTGCAGCTTCCCTGATTCTTCCTGTCTACATCTATGTGCACTAAAAATAAAAAAAGCGATACTAGAGAAAGATAACGTTACCTGAGATGCTGGGTTCATTCAGGTGTCACAGAGAAAGCAGAGCGATGGGTTCCTGCAGAGGTGAACCACAAAAATGAGTTTGTTCTGGAAGCATCATGACTCTGATGAATAATAGTTAAAGTGCACAAACATTTCTACTAAAACATTCAATGTAATATTGCCAATTATGTAATTTGTATGGGTATGGGTTCTGACTCCAACTTTAAACTGTAGGAAACATAAAAAAAACTCTAAATGTCATCTATTGTCTTTGTTTTCTTCTATGACCCACCAGAATGATATTTTTCTCTGCAACGGCATTGTCATCTGGCTGGATTCTCGTCTTTTCTTATTTTGAAACATTTTTGAACTCTGATCTTGTTGTTGGTATTGTATTTTTTTGCAACGGGTTGCCAGCTAACATTCAATAAAAACCATATCAAAGTATTTAAAAAATCACTCTTCCTCCTCTGTGGGATCTACGTTAATTATAGAGCAAACCACCCACTGCATTGGATCTCAAAAGAGACATTTTATAACTTCATTCTTAGTTTATAATAGTTCTGAGGTTGATATTTGTGAGGTTCTCTGCACTAAACCCCTCTCACATTTAGCATTATTTGCAGTTCTATCTTTCAGTACCTTCAGGAATTAGCCATTTCAAGGGTCTGTCACTTTAAGAAAACAAGTTGGAGCTGGCCAACCCCTGATTGGCTGCTATAAGCTGAAGGGCTCGGCTATCCAGGAGGGGCTCGGAGTAGAGCGTCCAGGTGCAGCAGCTCTACTTCAGGTAAGAGGGGGTTCTATGCTAATTTCCCCATTTATGATGTCACAAAAGGGTACGGCTTGTTTTAGGCACATAGTTCCTAAAGCCAACACTGACAGGATAAAGATGGACACTTCGCTTCACATTTGGAGCATTCATAGAGGCAGTAGGGACCCACATGGCAGAAGCAAAGGATTCCCCTTTAAATCGAGTTTTATTTTTCTCATTTGTGTTTGCTTTGCATGTCTTCACCTTCTCTCTGTCGTAAATGGAGAAGAGTTGAGTCTCTGTGTTGCTCTTGCAAACATCAACCACAAACTGCTGCTCCTTACATCTTTAATCTTTCTAATTTATTCTGTAGGACGAATCAGTCTCTATGGAGCACCAGCAGGATGTTCTTGTCTTACAGCAGGGAGGCTCTCTAATGAGGCGATGCAAAACTGGCAATTTTTAAAGAAAATCTCAGAATTGTTTAAAATTCTAGTTAAAACACGTCTGATTCTTGCGTCTATAGTTACAGCATAAACTGGATTCACTTCAAGTGTAAAGTTCAGCTGGAGTCTGAAAAAGATCCACAGATCAGAAGAGTAAGTGGAATGATTGTGAAGCGCTTTCCTTTATCTGGGTTAAATATCACCAAGAGACAGTGACACTAATTATACTCACCATCTGCAAAGCAGTTCACAGCAGGGATTCCCGGATCTGCCATGTTGTTAGACTTTCATCAAGTCCCTCAGGAGGAAACACTTGAGTCTAATATAGCACTAATACTGACGACTTTAACAAAGGTTATTACTTCTGTGTTAGAGCAGCGGTTCAATAGTTTTATGAACCTAAATAACTGTATTTTACATTTCAGAGGCACTTTGCAAAGTGAAAAAAACAGAAAAAAGGTACTAAGCATTGATACAGATGGACGAATCCCGCTTCGGAAAAGAAAAACACAGATTTATGAAGAATTTGTGTCGATCTGATGCAGGCTGTTCTGAGCATTTTGTGCTTAAACGCTGATCTCTATCTCCAGATTTAGAACAAGCTCCGGGATGGAGACATCTGTCTGGTGACCTGAGAAAGCTGTTGGGCTGATAAACTGGAGGCATGTCAGATATGTAATTTAGTTCCAGACAATTAAGAGCTCCAGAGCCCAGGAGTGAGATTTTTAAGTCAACTGTGCGTTAAACTTTCCCCGGAGATGTCAAAGACAGATACAGCAACCTTTATTTCTGTCATGGCTAAGATGCAGTTTGGTTTACTTTGAATAAATCATAAAAGAAAAAAAAACACATGATTTATGAGGAGAAGTAGCGAAGTTGGAGGATTGATGATCTTTTCTTTGGTTTTCCTGTTACTTTTAATTGCTCCAATAAATCTGCTAGAGTGGACTCTGATGCTGATTGGCTGATCTGGAGGGAGGAGACAGATTTAAATGATCCATAAAATGTCACAAGTGAGTCAAAGAACTAGAGACTGATTCTCTGAAAGTTGAAATGCTGGCAGGGACAAGATCCTGGTTCAAATGTTTGCTTTATAATTTTCGGTTGAAGTTATAAAGTTTAACTTCTATGCAGATGATGGTTATATTTTAAAAAAAGATGATTATCTTTATGACACACGAGCCTGAGGAAATTTAAGATGTTCTGCTTCTTAACTCTTACGAGCACCAGAAACAAAGATTATTTAGAAAGTAGCAGGAAGGCTGGAGCACTCGCGTGAGAAAAAAGTTTTAACAGGCGCGAGCGAGCACAAAGAAAAGTTTCGACACTCAGAGCAACCAAAGTCGTTGTCACTCTGGCCAAGACATAAGAAATGTTGAAACAATAGTCGAAGGGGAATCCAAAATTTTAGCTTTAACCTTTATAGACCACGTGTTTCTCTGATGTTCTTCCTACAAAACTCCTTTTGTAAGAAAATATAAACCGCTAGTTAATATTTCTGTGTCTGCTATCGGACATCAGATATTTATTATCAAAAATTTTCCTAAATGTGTTTGCAAATCCCAATAATATTTCACCTGCCGATCCTTCAGGTGTGTTGAATTGAACACTGATGTTTACATTCTCACCCAACATCTCACTAGAAAACTGATGTGCATGTGTGAAAAACTTCTTTCTCTTTTGTTGATGGCTTTTCTTCTTAAGCTTTTTTTTAATATATATTTTTTGACCCAGTCTGTTTCAAATAATTTTTCCTAACCAGATCAAGTGGTCTACAGTTCCTTTTTTAAATGATGCACTACAAATACCTCTCCCATGTTCCATGAAGCTAAAATGCAATACATTTATAAATAATAATTTGTCATCAGGTGGAGATTTTAGCCACACTCTTAATGTTTAATCTTTATGCAACAGATCCCCTGCAATAATGAGAATGAGACAGCCTTAAGATTACAGCAACACATCAGAAGAATTCATTTCCTCCAACTTGCCACATGCATAATTAGTGCTCAGACCCCTTTTTTAAATTTAGAGATGCAAATTATTTCAGCTCCAGTGTGACACCTACAGCTGTTTAATAGAATCAAAGAAAATAAGCCCACTTTCAGCATTTGTTTGGTGAATTTGAAACCGTTTGAGAGCAGCTTACTGGAGCTCCCACCTGAATCACAGCTCTGCTGTTTCAGCTTAGGTCACAAGAAATGTGGGATTTTGTCAGTGGATGCAGTCAAAGCTGAAATACGTTTAAAGGAACATTCTTCAAATGTGTTTTTTTGTTGTTTTTTTACTAAATGACAGAATATGTCACAGAGAAATTGTATATATGATAAAATGATAAATGACCCGCACTTGTGTAGCGCCTCTCAGAGTAGGGACTCCAAAGCGCTTTACATTACAGTGTATCATTCATCCATTCACACTCTGGTGGGGATGAGCTACAATGTAGCCACAGCTGCCCTGGGGCGCGCTAACAGAGGCAAAGCTGCCAAGCACAGGCGCCGCCAGTCCCTCCGACCACCACCAGCAGGCAAGGTGGGTTAAGTGTCTTGCCCAAGGACACAACAGCTCTGTCCGAAGCCGGGATCGAACCTGCAACCTTCTGATTACTGGACAACCCGCTCAACCTGTTGAGCTACTGCTGCCCTATTGTTATTTTTAAAATCTAAGTTTCACATGCAGGCTGAATGTGAACAAAGTCTTCTACCCCTATTTCCTATTTGAAAAGCAGCTGAAAACTCACCTGTTCAAGCTGGTTTTGGTGTGACCTTCACCACTCTCTTTATTCTGCTCTCCCCACCTTTTCCACCTTCCTCAGGATCCACAGATTTCCTTCTTTCCTATTCACTCTCTCTCTTTCTTTAGATTTTTAACCACAATTGTCTATTTTTTGCTCATTTAAAATATATTTTTAATCGTTTTCTAAATTCTTTTTTTACATTTTACATTTTTAGTTTTTGTGAAGCGCCTCGTGATTTTTATCTTGAGAGGCGCTATAGAAAAGATCTTTTCTTCTTCTTCTTCTACATTAGCCGCCAAAAGAAAATAGACAAACGCACATGTTAGAAAAACAAGTCAGTTCTATGTCACATAGAACATTTTCCTCTATAAACATTAAAAACATTAAAAAATCTAACCATCCGTTTTCCGTCAGTGTTGGTTTTAAGAATTCTATGCCTAAAATGAGCCATTTCAAAAGGTCCACATTTTTGATGTCAAAAATGGGGGAATTAGAATAGAACCACCTCTCAATGCAAGATGTAGCTGCTGCTGAAAGAGCAGTGGCTCTTCTTCAAGCCTGCATGTGCATCGACATATAAATATTGGACAATGGGTTTCCATAAGCTCCAATAACACATTTTTGAAGAAAAATGGGAGGTGGCCACCACCACCATTTTGACTGTGTCACAGGTTCTGTCAAGCCCAGACAATTCCATGAAAGGGAAGAGAGGAGGAGCTGAGGGTGGATTTGTAAGGCTGGGATCAACTGACGGCACCCGGTCGAACTAGCTACAAGCTAACCTGAAGCTAACCCAAAGCTAACGCGGAGGTGGGAGCTAAGCTAGTGGAGGTAGCAACCTAGCTACAGCTGGAGTTAACTGTGCACAACACCAGAGCTTCTGAGTCAGAGATACGCCAGGCTGACCGCTGGGTAAAACCGGGTGGAACACAGAGGTCTCCGAGACCTCCACAAGCCGGCAGCCGCACAGCAGACAAGCACCGCTGCGATCTGAGATGCGCAGAGCTGCCGCGGGGAGAACCGGGTGGAAAGGTTTCCATCCCAGAGCTCCACAAGCTGGCAGCCTGCGCAGCAGACAAAAGCCGCGATCAGACAGAGATGCGCTGAGCTGCGGGGAGGGGAGAAACGGGTGGAAAACATCGGCCTCCCGAGAGCTCCACAAGTCGATAGTGGGAACCCAGCTCCACCAACATGTTATATTTCAACTCATTTTCTAAAGTGCAGCATTATGTTAAATGCACTGGGTTTTACCCTATTACATTTAAATTTCATGGTTAAACAGTACATGTTAAAATCTAAGCTCAGCTCGGCAGTGACCTAAAATACATAAATATAATTTTACTTACCCAAAAAAATGAAGTGGAGACTCCTTGTACGCTCTATTAGTGCAATTAATGCCACAGCAAGTCATTTTGTCCAACAATTGCACAAAAATATCCAAACAAGAATACACAAACACAGAGACTCAAAATCCCGGAACAGTTTCCAAGCCAGACCGAGGCTCTACTGAGGCCTTTCCACGGAGCTAGCTCTGTGGTCACGTGGGTCTGATGCTCATTAATTATACAGAATTTTAGGTTTTTAATACACTTAAACAGAAGAGTGAGAAAAAAATTCACCCCCTCAGAGTTGTCATGAGTGTAAACTAGATCATTTAAACCAAAAACATGTTTTGGTACCAGGCTGTAAACATGTTTATTTCTGCTGTGAAATTTGTATTTTTAACATGGGAGTCAATGAGGATTTGCTCGCTTCTGACACCAGCCCCTAGTGGATGAGGGTGGAACTGCAATTTTTGGTACTTCCGGGATTGCTTCAATTTTTGAGCCATATTGGCTGTGTCTCAATTCAGGGTCCGCATCCTTCGAAGGACCCAGCCCACCCGGCCGACGTGGGCTGCGTCCTCCGTCGGCCGGGTAGACCGGATGTTAACGGCTGTGAATTTGGACAGGCCTAGCCTTCATGAACTCCCTCCGCGAACGTTCCGTCGCCTAGCAACCGTGGAACCGCTGGGCAGAAGGGAGAAGGAACTTGGAGCTCGACGTTTTATTTAGCTTTTTAACCCCCAGAGACCCAAATTTAGAAAACAACTGCAAAATCTTTTTTTAACCTTTCACATGTTGTTCTAGGAGGCCAGATAAACGGGCCTATTTACACATTTTAACAGCCAATAGTGTTGCACAACTGAACAATAGGACCTATTAGCAATGTAAATGTGGTTTTAAAAAGAAAAAAAATGGGGAAGGTTTATTCTTGTAGACTTAAATCTGATGTTGTAATATTACAACCGTGGGTCTCTGGGGGTTAATCATTTCCTTGACTGTTGGAGAGCTAATTCAGAGAAAATACTTTAGACAAGCTGAGCCTGAGCAAAGATGTGATAATAGTTTTTAATACTTTCTAAGGGTCTTAATTTGACCAAAACCGATTTATCACCTTTTAAGACTTTTCAAGACCCAGCGGATACCCTCTAGTAAACAATTCTCATTTGTAAACAAAAATAAAATTCAAGAGTTTAATGCAGAACTGATTTTATTTAGATATTTCTTTTATATGTACATGTTTAATCTTTATTAACCATTTTTTT
>SSNQ01033525.1:0-16392 GCA_006942095.1 Nothobranchius kuhntae | reverse complement strand
CAAAGTTCCTCTCAGTTAGAGCTGGAGCTCAGTTCACCAGAGACTGCAAGAGGACAGACACCTTTACCCCCAAATTCCACTACCCCCGCTCCGCTCCGCTCCGACACGAACGCCGGAGCAAAATCGGTCCCGTTGTAGTCAATCAGAGCAATTCCACTACTGCGGCCGTACTCCGGCAGTGCAGCGCCATGCGCCGCCCTCTGTTCCGGCATCTGGCAAAAATAGAATCGATCCTATTTTCGCCGGATGCCGGAGCACCTCCGCAGTAAATGGACAGAAATCACCACCGCCCAACAGGAAAAGGAGCAAGCACAACTTCCGTTTTTCACAATAAATCGATAAACAAAAGGCGTTTTTGTTTCATATGCACAGGTTTAACAACTTTTAACAACTATCAATGGCGGTTGAAGTTTAAATGCACAAAAATAAGCCATAAATACAGTTTCCACTATCAAAGTAGTCACACTTTGTTGATCCAAACACTGCTGATCTCTCAACACAAATGATGGGCAGATTAAACAGCTCATGCCGATGCTTCTCCCACACAACGGGTGTTTGGATCTAACTTCCGCGTTTATTGCTCGGACTGTATCGCAAGATCTCGAAAATCCCGCGCATGCTTGTTTGCCCACCTCAGGTCTCCGCACCGGAGCGGAGCCGTTGTAGAGCGGGTACCAGTAAAAATTGAGTTCGGAAGCGAGCGGCTGCGGAAGGCGGGGGCGGACCGGAGCGGAGGTAGTGGAATTTGGGGGTTAGGAGCGGCTTGTGAAAAAAACGTAATGATCGCTGCTTTGATCTCAATTAAAAGTCCGCGGGAGCACAGAAACCGCCCCATACCCCCTTTATGCCGCTGTCACCTAATGTTTTATAAAAAAAAAAATGGACATCATTACCGCCCCAGACAACATAGCTCCTATGATCATTAGGGCACTCAAACTCCTCCACCACGATAAGGTGACGGTTCAAGGAGGAGATCAACTAATCGTATGATAGATAAAAAGAAACTCAATAATTTTTCCAACCTTGATATATCGAGGTTAAGAAATGTAAAACACTTATGATTATTATTATTTATGTCCGAATGACTGAAGCAGAACCAATATTCCGCTGGACAGAGCTAATGTTTGGTTCCATGTTTCAAGGTGTGCCTTGTTTTGACGGACATACTTCCGGTTCCGGTGTGTTGTGAATGACGGATATAAAAGCAAGTAATAAAAGACGAATATTTTGATTATATTCATGCTTATTAGTATGTTTACATGTACAGTAGTCCGTCAGCCGCATTTGGGATTCTTTAGCGTGTTTTAATAGTGTTTAATGATTGCTGTTAGCTCCTACTGCTAAAACTAGCCCTGCCTTGACGTACATGATAAGCTGCTAACATACCTTTAGTTACATGAATGTGGGTTTATTTATTTTTTAGCAGTGTGTGTCAGTTATTTATTTTTTAGCAGTGTGTGTCAGTTATGTCTTTGTTGTATTATTTTAACTTATGGAAATCCCTTTGTTTCTTCTTAGAAACAACATCTAAACCCATGTATCTTGCTTTGGTTACACGAGTCTACTGTTCAAGTTTAACTTAGATAAACTCACTGAGAATAATTCCCCTGGTTCTCTGACCGAAGCCTACCATTCATACTGGCTGCTTCAACCAGTCTGTTTTCCTTTGTTAGTGTAGCATTACTTTATTATCATTATTAAAGAGCAGGTTTGGTTGTTAACACTGTGGCCATTGTTTTGGAGGGACAGTTTGTCCTCATTATCTGGTAACATTTAAGGCCTTCTTTCAAAATATAATGTATGGGTGGCTACTTATGCTGTTAAAAGCCTATACATGTCATGCAGCATTCATTTTGACAATTCAGATGAGTAAGAAAACCATAAACAAAGCACTACTGCATCCCCGTACAATCATACTGCCTTTTGAACTTGCCACTAAAACAAGGATGATTCGTCTCCTTTTTAGCCCAGAGGATGCATTTCAAGGGAGTTAATATAATTAAATTTGAAATGTTCCTCCTTGTGTTTTAAGCATTATTCAACTTTTACAGCATTTTATTGCCTGAACTACTTTAAGACACGTTGCAAGAATCAAATTTCAGATTAGCGTGTTTTTCCCCAAAAGATTTATTTTTCCCTGCTTTCAACAGCTCATATGTTTTCTTTCACTATTCTCTTTCAAATATATGGCTTGCATGGTTTGAAAATAATCGCATTTTGTTTTTATTAAAAAAAATTACCAAGCATCCCAACTTTTTGGGAATTTGAGTTGTAACTACATACTGTCTGCTGTGTTTTGGGTCACATTGTGACTGCTGTCTCTCTTTCTCTTCCACAGTGTCCTTTTCACATGGGCTATGGCGGTGGAGTTCTGGTTGTATTGTTAGTGTTACCAAGAAAATTCTGTTTCCTGTTATCTGCCTAACTGTTATTACCTTTAATGAATTGTCCTCTGTTAAATAAACAGCTTTATTTTGAAAGAAATGTTCGAGAGTCAAAGTGTTTAACTTTTGAGCTCTTATTGTTTTAAAAACAGATTTTTTTGAAGTGATGGAATAAACCTGAATGTAAACCATTTGCTGTTTGTTCATTAATTCAAAAACTTGCAGTTAGAGGATGGTTGAAACAATATTGATTCAGTTACTTTTTCTAAACATTGAATCAACTAAAGTTTTAATGTAGATACACATTTAGATGATGGTTGAATCACCATTGATTCAATGTCTGCATGGTTGAAAATTCAATGTTGATTCAACAAAAAGCGTAGGGGACACTTTCAATATAATTTCAACATCAGTATTCAATGTAATTTCAATGTTTCTGCAAAACATTATTTCAATGTTTATTCAACCAATTTTTGCTATCTGGGTATTGAGCTTTTTAATCATTTCCTTGCTTCTGGAGGAGTTACAAGAGATGTATCGACGGCGAAGGCATTTTCTATTGCTCAGGCTGAGAAGCAACAATGAACAGGTAAAGTAGTTTCTATTAAGTAGCCTTTACCTATCGGCTATAGCTAGCTTACTGGATAGTTTTAGCTACTTTTTACAGGTTGTAAACATACTCCGTATTAAATTCGAACCTTATACTCAAATACAACTTCAAATCTTTTATACTTACTCAACTACAAAAGCTCCCCACCAAAAGAGTTACTCAAGTAAGAAGAAAAACAATGTGAAAATGGCTTAAATAACAAAAAAAATCATTCTAAAATATGGATATCATTAAATAACAAATAACTGTTAGCAGAAAGAGCACATTACACTACCTGTAGAAGGACATCTAGTGAACGAAAATAAAAACTTGTTGTATGACTTACAAAACTTAATTATGGACAGCACTTTCAAAACATAATTGATCTTTTGGTCTTCATTGCATACATTGTTCAAAAGTTAAGTTTTTAGAAGTTTGAAAGAATACCATGAATATGTACAATATTATCACATTTACAATTACAGCTTTGAAATAAAACTTTATTTTTTCTGTATGTCTCTTTAACCAGACTAGACCCAGATACTGCAGGATTAACCTGAGTGTCCCAGTCCTGGACCGTTTCTTCAACCAGCAAGATCCGAGACCAGACTTTCGTGTGAGCAGGGAGTCCCTTTCAGTGCTGCTGAATCTGCTGAACCAAGATCGCGTCATGGTTGGGGTGCCACAATTGAGACACTGGTGTTTCTTTTCTGGTTGGCAAGTGGAGCATCTTACAGGGTGGTCTCCAGAGCGTTCGGGATACCTCGTTCAACTGTCCACCGCATCGTCCACAGAGTCACGGAGGAGGTTGTGGCCATTCGCCACCAGGTCATCCACCTTCCAAAGACCCCTGAAGACCTGGAGGTGGTGTCCCAGGGGTTTGCAGGGCTGGCACGGCACAGAGCTTTTGTTAAAGCTGCAGGTGCCATCTACGGCTGCCACATCAGGATCAAGCCTCCAAGCGGCCCTGATGGTCACTGCTACAGGAACAGGAAACTTTTCCCCTCTATCATCCTGCAGGCTGTGTGTGACCATCAGGGCCGCTTCATTGACACCTACGTGGGCTGACCGGGGTCGGTGCACGACTCCAGGGTGCTCCGCCACAGCCCCCTGTACAGGCAGTCAGTCTACCCTCCTCCAGGGCATTTCATCCTCGCAGATGGTTGGTACCCATGCCTGCAAAGCCCACTCCCACTCATCACTCCCTACAAACGTGGGAATCTAGGTGTGGTTGCCCAGCGCTTTAACAGCCATCATTCCAAGGCACGCTCTGTGATAGAGCGTGCTTTTGGAATGATGAAAACCAGGTTCAGAACCATCTTCCTGCAAGCGCTGGAGGTCCACCACACCTTTGTGCCTCACGTAAGTGTACGAAATATTGATTTTCACATTTCTTTGAAATAAATTTAAATTAATTAATTTATGTATTACAGGTTGTTACCGCTTGTGCCATCCTCCACAACATCTGCCTCAGTGCTGGAGACTTTGTGGTGGCGAAGGATGAGCCTGAGGAGGATGGTGGAGATGATGAGGGGGAGGCTGGTTTGGAGGATGTCAGCGGTGCACGCTGGCGGGACCATCTGTGCTGTGAGGTGTCTGCCCTGGAGGAGGTTCCACTGGACCATGACTACTTTTAACAGGTAACAAATGAATGATTTTTTTTTTAAATAGCCTAACATTTCACCAATAGTATGTAGATTTTGTATTTATTATCTCCTATTTGTCTATTTATGTTTCAGTCTTGGTCATGTAGCAGCCGTCGACAGCCAGTCCTGCAAACCGATGGACGATGCAGTGGACAGTCAAGATGCATCTTGAAGCCCTCTGCAGACCACCCAGTAGGATGCTTCACTTGTCAACCTGAAAAGTGCAGCCACGGGTCTCAGCTCCAGCACTCCATCCATGACAGTCATCTGTTCAGCAGATCCAGCAGCCCTGTTAGAGACTTCCTGCTTAAGTTTTTGAAACGGTCTTGGAACAGGACACTCAGGTTAATCCTGCACCAAATATTAGATTTTTCTATTATTTTGTATGTTTCCCTTAAATATTTTGTGTATATATGTTCAAACATGTTGGATCTACATTTTTGTAAATAAAACTATTAAGTTTGATCCATTTATGCATTATTTTCTATATTACATTATTTGTTTATTACATTTAACAATACACGTTATAGAAAATAATCTTCAAGTTCATTTTAATACTTTCTCAAGACATTCTCAATATTTTAAATATTTTAATATTGCTTTTAGAAGCAATTCAAATGCACCCACAATAGGCAGTTTTTTGTTGTTTTTTTTTTTTATTAAAATGATCAAAATCACGCACTAAAACAATGTTTTTGGGACTGTTGAAGAGCTAATTCAGAGAAAATAGTTTGCAAAGCTGAGCCTGAGCAAAGATGTGATAACAGTGTTTAATACTTTCTAAGGGTCTTAATTTGACCCAAACCGATTGATGATCTTTTAAGACTTTTCAAGACCCAGTGGATACCCTGTAATATTAAACAATTCACATTTGTAAACAAAAATAAACTTCAAGAGTTTAATAAAGAACTGATTTTATTTAGATTATATCATTTATTAGATATGGTTAATCTTTATTTATCATTTTTTCAAGCAGACTAAAAAGCTTCCCAAAAGTCTCTCGTCTCTCAATTGCCCTCTGCTGCTCTGCCTCCCTCTGCAGCCTCATGTCCTCTCTGATGAGCTCCAGAAGCTGGTCATCACTGTCCCTTCTCCTTTTTCTTGCACCCTGCTGACTTCCTCCTGGCTGACCATCTTCATCCTCACTCTCCTCCCTTTCCTCCACTGCTGTACTTGGCCCTGGAGTGTCCTCACGGATAGAGGCAATTAGGGCAGGCGGACTGATAGAGGGTCCCTGTCCTAATAACTCATCCATGAGGTCAAACCAGGGCCAAGTAGCAGCAGTGGGCTTCCCACTAACCCCCTCTCCTGACCCTGGATACTTGCAATCCTAGGTTAAACAAAATAGAATTATGTCATTTTACACAAATACCAACAAACCTGTTTAAACTTTTTCGAGTTGGCATGTATTCATGTTATATTTTTCCACACACATCTACATAATTTATATTTTTTCTTTAAATTATCCCTTTTTTTTTTTGCCTGGATGGGGGTCACCTTCCCCTGGATGGACATTTTCTCCAGAATACTCCTAACATGTAAGAAAAATAAACAGGAAGAGAAAAGATAGAGAAAAAGAGGACAACGGGTTATTCCTTTCATGTTTTGGCAGAAAAAACTGAACTCAAACGAATTAAAAAATATATATATGAGATGCCTCCATGCCACAGACGCCGAATGCTTTGCTCCGGTGAACATGTGGTCCATCTCCGCTCGAAGCTTAATGAATTCTCTGGTTTTGTCTTTAGTCCCTAAAATATTAAAATCAGGGTGAAAACGTAGCGGGAGAAGTGCGACACCAAGCGGCCGAACATACGAGCCAAGACCGCAATACAAGCACTTCTACTGTAACATTTCTAACTAAAAATGTTCGTGTATCAAAAAAAGCCCTTACCCTAACAGTTTTCAAGTTTATACTTACATTTATACGTGCTATCTTCTCCAACAGCTCCCGCTTCACTGTCCGCCATTGTTGGTAAAAGTTTTTCTGCCGGCCGGCCCGCAAGGCATCTTGGGAAATGCTACCTATTGAAGGATACACCGGACCCATCCTTCATTTGGGCGAAAAGAAGGCCGGATTCGTCGACCGCATTTGAAGGAGTCTTCGAATTGGGACAGGCCTAGTCGCGGCGCTGTGATGAATCCGGCCGACGTAGGATGCAGACCCTGAATTGAGACACAGCCTTCAAGTCCTGTCATCTGAAGCTACTTCCTCTGGCTGACGTCTCCGTGCTGAAGCAGGCACACAGGCTGGAGCATGGCTTAAAGGCCTTCATTCCAACTACAGACCAATGCAAATGTATTAAAATATGAGTGAAGAACCTCTAAGTTTCACACTAATTTCTTCTCACTATAGAACAATGAACCCCTCCAGCAGTTGCATCTCTAAGATCTTTGCAGTGCTGATGTCTTTCCTGTCCAGCATTTTGTTTAAAGACAACATTTTCAAGACTTTTTTTTTCACTGTCATAATAAAACCATAACAAGGCACGTTTCACATTGAAACAATTTAAATTAGAACAATATTAATGGAGCGTAGATAGTATTACGGTGAACTGTTTTAGCAATACAACCAAAAAAACTACTAAAATAAGATAAAGATGGGAAACAACCTAGTGTAAGAAAACAAGAGTATAGATTCTATCATTTATAAAAGGACTCTCAATTCTTTATGTTGTCAATATAATATAAAGATTGGGCTTTTTGTTGCAATTACTTGGCACTTCCTTAATTAAAGAGATAAAGTAGCTAAATGTGGCTGAAAGATTAAAATACACTAGTAATTGTGCTAAAATGTGTGGAAGAACATTAAACTGGACATAACCGTTTCTATCCTATTTTATATTCAGGACATGTTCTCCTAATTAACCTTGCCACAGTTAACAAAAAGTTGTTTTTTTTTTTTTTTACCTGTTAGGGTTGTGGGACTTGTCATATTTAGGACTTTACTGAGGCCTGGAAGAGCCGGCATGTGTCAAAGTCACTCAACTTGTTCCCATCAGCATCGTAATCGATGGTGTCAGAGACGTTACTGGTATCCTCCACTCGCTGCCTGCTGTCTCACACGGTCACACTCAGAACCATAATGTTAAGTGACTTGTCAGCAATGTCGACAAGTGGTTTTGCAGTGCAGTGATTATTAGCAATCTGTGGTGGCAAGTAGAAAAAGAACACACAACCAGAGTTTTATAGGAAAATTTGAAGGGTCCCAATACAGTTGTGGCATGGAGTCTCAACATCAGCTGAGTTCAAGCGCCCTACAGTAATATTTGGAGTTACTTTTGTTGTGACTGAGAGTTTGACTGCTAATAACACTAGGAGGCCTCCTGAAACTTAAATTGTAGAATGTATAAATATTCAAGCTGATTTCTGTTATGTCCATCTTTCTTTAAGTCTTTACGAATAGATGTTTGCACCGCTGTAAGCTTGATCTATAGAGTTCTGAGCATGGAGGAATCAATAATCCCATCCAAGTGGAAACTGACAGCTGTTGGATTTTCCCATAATTGTAAGAGATAAAATTAGAAAGCTGGATTGGTAAAGTTGAATAGTTGTCATATGTTTTAAACATCTTACCAGAACTAAGTTAATACTATATTACAAAATTTAATTACAGAGCATCTTACTTTGTATGTATTACTGGCTCCAACACATATTTTAATTATTCCCGTGTATTTGTTAATCAGTTTGCATGCTTTTTTTTTCTTCAAGTAATCAGATTTTACTGTGAAATTAGATTAGTAGCATTACACAATGCCAATTCAAGAATAGAATATGCCATTTAATGATTGATGCAAAACAAAAAGATTCCTGTTTGCTTATCAAAACTACTTTTTCATTCTTATGTAAACTTTGCTATGTAACTGTTTTCAAAATCCATCTTGTTTTCTAATCTGTTTAAACTGCCAGCTTAGTTGTACACATTACAAAGACAAGTGAATGATTAAGCTGAAAAAGCTGTTTCATCTCCTCAAAAGGTTTCTTACTGAATTTTCCTTTAAATATGAATGTTTTCATGTAGTAGATCTGTATTACTTGAAATGTTTTTCACTATATCATGTAAGCTAGGGAAAGAACTGACATAATTAACCGTGTTCAAAGCCTGGCTGGTAAGAGTCACAAGTTGAAGAAGAAGAAGAAAATATCATTTCTATAGCACCTCTCAAGATAAAAATCATGAGGCCCTTCACAAAAACAAAAAATGTAAAAAAATTTTTTTTAAACTTTGAAAATGGTTAAAAATATATTTAAAATGAGCAAAAAAATAGACAATTCTTATTAAAAAGATAGTTAAGAGAGTGAATAGGAGAGAGGGAAATCAGTGGATCCTGAGGAAGGTGGAATAGGTGGGGAGAGCAGAATAAAGAGAGAGTGGTGAAGAAGGTCATACAAAAGCCAGCTTGAACAAGTGAGTCTTCAGCTGCTTTTTAAAGGAGACCACTGAGTCCATTGATCTCAGGCTCAGGGGGAGAGAGGTCCAGAGTCTGGGGGCCACAGCAGCAGATGATCTGTCACCTTTGTTCTTTAGCCTGGTGCTGCACAACCAGTAGGCTTTGATCACTGGACCTCAGGGACCTGCTGGGGGTGTAGGGACTAAGAAGATCACCAATGTAAGATGGTGCTTGTCCATGTAAGGCCCTATAGACCAGAACCAGGATATTGAAATGAACCCTGAAGTTGACTGGCAGCCAGTGAAGCTGGAGGAGAAGCGGGGTGATGTGGGTGTGTTTGGAGGACTTGGTCAGAAACCGAGCACAGGCATTCTGAACCACCTGTAGACGATTCAGGGAGGTTCTGCTCAGACACGTGAAAAGAGAGTTACAGTAGTCTAAGTGTGAGGAGATGAAGGTGTGGAGAACTGTCTCATGACTGACTGAGTTGTCAGTTCGCACTCATTAAAATGTCACACCTCACCCTTGGCATTTAAAGTAGAAATTCGGTCACAAACTTGAGTTGTTTAATAGCTGAAAAGATATTTTAAATGAGCGTTTTACTGTTCGAGTGTAAACCTCCCAAAGGAAGCATGTGCACAGAACCACTGATCATGTTAGTCTGCTGCAGAACTATTTCTGGTGGTATTTTCTATGTTTTGCCAAGTATTTTGACAGCAGCAAAATTTTCACAAAATAATTTCAGGACCGAAGGTACTTTAGCATTTCAATAAATAAGTGAATATGAGTTTTAAGCCTTGGGATATCTATGACTGTTGTGTTTTTACATGCAACACACAAGGTGTTTAACTTCAGAAAAGATGCTCTGTTAATTCCTATGATATTTTAGGGGTGCTCTTTTTCATCAGAGCAGCATTGTTAGAAAAATTAGAGCTTTGGATCAGAGGTAATACAACAACTTTAGCACAATAAGTAGGAAACGTGTTTGGTCAGTTGTTACAGGTTGTTCCCACAACAGTTCATTCTGCCATTGGCTGTTTATCAGAATGTATGTAATCCATAGACTGTACATACTGGACAAAATGATTCCATAGGCTCCAATAACACGTTTTTTGTCTATAATGGGAGGTGGCCACCACCGCCATTTTGACCGTGTCACAGGTTCCGTCCAGCCAAGACAATTCCATAAAAGGGAAAAGAGGAGGAGCTGAGGGTGGGGCTGTAAGGCTGGGATCGAGTGACGACACCCGGGCAAACTACCTACGAGCTAACCCTGGCTAACGCGGAGGTGGGAGCCGAGCTAACGGATGTAGCCACCTAGCTTCAACCCTACCGGAGCTAACTGTGGAACACCCATGGACCTGAACCTAACACGGAGTTTAGGTGGAGGTTTTCGGCGCCTGTTCGTGAGAAGTACCTGGATTAAAAAAGGATTAAATCGGTAGGTTTATAATTTATTTCTGTAATGAAAACATTTTGCTTTGAGCAAGTTTTCAGTACCGTATTCTCCGGGCTATCGCTCCTGAGTCGCACCAGCCATTAAATGTATAATGAAGAGAAAATATATTTAAGTCGTATTTTGGGGGGACATTTTATTATTTTTCTTACAAAATCTGAGACCAAGCGTTTCACATTGCAAGACAAGCACCGGTAACCATAACAGAAAGAACAACAGCGCGCCATGGTCTCCAGCCAGCAGAGGAGAGGATGGCGGTGTTTCAAACCCTCCCGGCCGGCGAGGAGAGCTCATTCCTGGGCTGGAGCCGGCCCTCAGCACCCCGCCACAGGCTCTAACAGATGCTGGCGGTGTTTGAAACCCTCCCAGCGGGACAGGGGAAGTCATTCTTGGGTAGGGTTAGGTAGGGAATTATCATGAGAACCAGAACAAGAGAGCCTGATAACAGTCATGTGAAAATAACAGTTAAAAAGTATGTATGTATAATAGAAATAAAAATATATTAGAATTCGTGTAACTCACTGTGATCCTAACAATAAATCAGCCATAGCTGATTAGTAAATATGACATGAGATCTGGGAGTTTTTAAGTTTCATTCTTTTATTACATTTTTTTCCTTAGATATGTTTAAAGGTCACCATACAGCCTGTGTGTCTCCAACATCAACTACACAACGCAGCGTGTACGTTCCAAATACCTGTCTTGACCACTTCATGTTTGGTTTTGTACTTTAAACAATGACAAACCCGTTATTTTTTCTCCATAGCCATTTGGATCATCGGAGACAGCTACGTGAGGCATGGTGCCCAGAGAGTTGCAGAGACCCTCGGAGACAACCTTTTAATATTTTAAGTTTTTTTTTTTAATGTGTCGACACTTTGTGCCCTGTTGTTTTATAAAATGTAGTGTAAAAAATAAATGTTTTTGCTCAATTACTGGAATTTCTTTGGTTAAGACAAAAGTGAGGAATAATCATTTACAAGTTATTTGTACAACAGGCCCATTTTAAATCCCAACAGTTTCTTAGCAGCCAATAGAAATGTGTTCTTTACTAACTTTACTTGGTTTAAAAATCTTACTAAAATAAACAGAGTGCTGTATTGCCAAACCCAATTATACTTGTTATGTAAACATTAGCTTTGTAGATATTTTTTACAGATCTATATTTGTGTGCAACAAAAACCAAACTTAATTTGTCATTCTTTATTGAAAAACAACAAAGTCCTTTAGAGGCTGAAGAAGTAAAAACATAAAAGCAGTCCTAAAAACAGTCTAAAACATCCTGTGCAGCACCAGGGGTGGGACAGTGTCCAATACAAGGAGCCACCTCTTGGCTCCAGCTGACCCATGTTGACCCACGTAGCTGGGACCCAGTCTGCCCCACCTTGTCCTTTGGCTGACAGGCACAAAGTCGACCTCCTGCAGCAACCTGTCTGTGCTGCCACTATGGCTCCAGCGTCATCCTTCTGCAGCAACCTGTCTGTGCTGCCGCCATGGCTCCAGCGTCGTCCTCTTGCCCGCTGGCTGCTGCGCACACCACCAGTCTCTCTGCAGCCCCGTGGCACAGCTCCGCTCCTTGGACACGCCGCACCCTCCTCGGCCCAAGGCCCTAACAAGATGCAGAGGCACCAGCACCAACATCGCACCACTCACATGGGGGAGGAGAGGGCAACTCACAATCCTCCACACTTGGTCGCTTGTCCACATCCCGGGACGGTGCTCCAGGTGCCGTTCTGCCTTCCCGGGTGGTCAGGGGTTCGTGTCCTTGCCAGAGACGTCACCGTCCAGGGGCGTCTCTCACTCTCAGACCTCATGCATGTCTCAGGTGTCTGCTGCTCTCTTGAACTCTCTCCTCAGTTCCTTTTATACCTCCATTGCACCTGTGGCCATTCCACACCTGTTCCCACTTGTTCCAATTAGTGTCTCTGGGAGGTACCACAAAGGGAGAAAAAAACATTCAAAACACAAAATAAGCATGTCAACAGCAAAACACAAATCATGCAACTTAAACTAAATCCAAACTTTTCCACTTTGTGACACTTGCGTGCATGCATGTGTGTGTAAAAGCCATGTGTAGTGTTTGTTATTTATAAAGCATATGTTGTTGGATTTTATCCAGAATCGAGACTTTGAAAATATATAGTTTAATTACAGTTTGATTTATTTGACATCTGTATAATGTTTATTATTTTGTTTTTTCCCCCTAAATGCCTAACGTTTTAGTTTAACATGAATATTAGTCATTCATCCCAATACATAAAGTTACACATTTTAAATTTTAATAGGGGAAGACTGCAGGAGGGAGCAAAAAACCAACTTTACGAGTCTGATGAAACCCGCTGGTGTTCCTTCAGCAGGCCTGGTGGCAGCTCCAACGACCCAGTGGCTGTGCTTGGTCAATGTTATCGAATTCAGTCCGGCTCGGCCGTGAACGAGCTAAGGCGACATCCTGCTCTGCTTAAGAAGAAGTGTTATTTTCCCGCTTCAGAAGAAGCGCCCGTGTTTTTACGCTTTCTCAGAGACATGTCACGTCGCTAAGTTGTTAGCGCCGTGCGCTAACACGTCAATAGTGCAGCGTAGCCTGCTGGAGGTTTTAAGGGTTCAGATGAAAACACCCTACCACTCAGGCTGCTTACACATCGATATTAAGTTGTCGCTGTTGCGCTCACGCCGTAATACAGCATTAGATGCGGTTAAAGTCAGACATGAAAAACTCCACAAGCGGTCAGACCGCGCAGCAGCTAGGCGCAGCAAGTAGGCGCCGCATCGGTCAGGCTGCCCGGCCTGACCGCTGGGGATTACCGGATGGAAGAATGGACACAGAAGTCTCACTCCAAGCGCTCCGTCATATTGCAACCCATTTTTATCTTAAATGCACTGGGTTTTACCCATCGAAATATGCCCTATTAATTATTTTACTGTATTTTACATTTAAATTTCATGGTTAAACAGTACATGCTACATGTTAAACTGATAGTTAGCTAGCTACTTCGGTAAACTCAGCTAGTTTAAAGGCGGCAGTGACATAAAATACGAATATAGATTTTAACTTACCGAAAAAAATGAAGTGGAGACTCCTTGGACGCTCTATTAGTGCAATTAATACCACTGCAAGTCATTTTGTCCAACAATTGCACCAATAATATCCAAAACAGAATTCACAAGCACAGAGACTCAAAATCCCGAAACAGTTTACAGGAGACACCGAGGCTGTACTGAGGCCTTTCCACAGAGCTTGCTATGTGGTCACGTGGGTCTGAGGCGGCGGTCACGTGTGTCGGATGCTCATTAATTATACAGAATTTTAGGCTTTCAATACACTTAAACAGAAGAGTGAGAAAAAAATTCACCCCCCTCAGAGTTGTCATGAGTATAAACTACATAATTTAGACAAAAAACATGTTTTGGAACCAGGCTGTAAACATGTTTATTTCTGCTGTGAAATCGGCATTTTTAACATGGGAGTCAATGAGGATTTGCTCGCTTCTGGCACCAGCCCCCAGCGGATGAGGGTGGAACTGCAATTTTTCTTACTTCCGGGATGGGACCATTTTTAGAGCGGCATTGTGGGGGCTTGATGTAATCTGAAAAAATGAGACATGATGGCAAGTTACCAATTTATTCATTTATCAAAGAGGGTTCTACATTACATATGGAAGAATCCTACACAGCCACAACAACCTGGCACCATGCTTAGTTGTCCTCTGTCTCAAATCCTCATGTTTATGGGTGCTGCTAATCAGGTGACTTCTGTCAACATCTGGGGTACCAGAAGTTTAACACCTCATTTACACCAGGTACAGAATGTTTGCGGTCCGCCGCTCAGCTGTTCATACTTCCATTAATACTGTGTCCAGATATCAAAAGAATGTCTGGAAATTTGCTCCTGCGAGTACCAATGAGTTCAAAGTTGGCATAATACATATACTTGTGAGACTAATGGGAAATATCATACACTGAACTGGTATCCCTGTTAGAGCCCTGCACTGAAGCCCTAGGCCCTCGGGTCGGGCTTCGGGCCAACGACTGTGTAATTACCTCGGACACGGGCCGGGCTGGGCTCCTTTATTTTTAATCGAATTCATTAAAAAAATTGAAACACAAACACAGCAGTAGAGCCCTGCGCGGGACTGTTTTCTTCATCCCGCTCCTGCCCGCTCCCGCTGAATTTCTGACCATTACCTCCTGCAACTGCAACGTGTGTGTTACACTCCCGCCCGTAGCGTGCATGTTGAAAATATATATCTCTCATATAAGCTTTTTCATATATTATTATAAGCTCTTTTATATGAACAAATATGTATCTCTCACTTATGCTCCTTATATATTATCATAAATACATTATTATATGCCTTTTCATGGAATCTTGTTATAATATCGAAAACCTCTCTGTGCCTTTTCTGCTCAAGCTGAACAGCTGCATAAGGGAGTGAAAGCGTTCCTTCCTTCAGTTCCTCAATACAAGAACAACTGTCTTTGTTAGCAAAGGATGTTGCAGGATGTGTCCTGGTCATCTCAAGGTTGCATGTCCTTGGGATGAATTGGTCTTTCATTAACAAGGCTATTAGCTGACGTGCGTCTGCAGGTGCAGATGGCAGAATTACGTGTGTGTATGGCAAACTACGTATGTAACATTCCTGTAATCTTCAATAAAAATCAGCCGTTTTCAGCAGAACGGCGAGAGTCTGTCCGAAGCAACTGACAGGAGCAGATCGCGGGACCTGCTGTATGTTGCAAAGGCTCTCCCCCTCATGAGCGGTGAAACAGTGACTGGACTTCTGATCATTTGACTCCACATTCTGCCAACTCAAAAGGTGTTTAACTCCATCTTCTCCGTACCTGTGCTTGGTCTAACAGAAGAAAGACCAACAAATTTGGCGTCACGAACAGGATTTTTTCTTTTTGAAGAAAAAGGAGTTTTTGGAGGACAATTTGACCAACCGACCCAGTGAATGATCTTGGCACAGAACACCGCGGTGGAAAACAAGGTGAGCAGAACCTTATTTTCTAAAATCTGCTCATTGGATTTATCCAAAGCCTTTGTGTCCAGAATCATAGTAGCTGTGGTCCTAAAATAATTGTTGGAGAAGAAAGTGGAGACAAGTGCAGAAGTAATAAGAGATTTTTTTTGTAATGGTTTAATGGTAAAATAAGATAAGGATTTTACAATGGTTTAATGATAAAGATAAGGAAATAGTACAGAAGAGGGATGGAGGCCCAGGGTTATTAGAAGAGCCCTAAAGTTCCGTTTTCCAGGTCGTGGCTGACCACACTATTTGCTGACGAGCGAATAGAATATATAACGAGGTTATATAATGCTTGGCTGGAGTCCATAGGTGTGGGAACCCTAAAAGTCCACAGGTCGAGGACCTGGTTCAGGTTAAGGCCCTGGGAGGCTAAAGAGAGCTCCCTAAATTTTAAAGTACAGGTCGAGGACCTGGTTTGGGTTAAGGGCCTGGGAGGCTAGAGAGAGCTCCCTAAATTCTAAAGGTCAAGGACCTTTTGTATGAAATGAGAAAAATGTTCTAATGTACAAGGTCTGGGACCTTTTATGAGACAAGAAAAGTTGGGTTTGGGGCCCTAGGAGGTAAAAAGAGATCTCCTAAAATTCTAACAAAATTTTTGGACCTTTAAAGGTACCAAGTACAAAAAGCACAGCTGTAGACAAGCTTCACTGTGTGTGTAAGCTGAGTTCAGCCTGTGTGTGTGAGGCGCAGCAAGAGGCTGCTTACGGCTCTGGATTGAAAGTGCAGCACTAGGAGAGTGCAGAATGCAGAGCCGAGTTCTGGGAGCTCCGTGTGTGTGTGTACAGCGCTGGATGGTGTGTGTGAAGGCCTGATGCGGTACCAGAAAATAAATAAATAAGATAAATAAGAGCTTTAAAAAGTTGCAACTCGTATATGTAAATTACACTGCAGTGCTAAAA
>SSNQ01033524.1:7930-20633 GCA_006942095.1 Nothobranchius kuhntae | reverse complement strand
TTGCAGTGAATTTGGTCCAGTGGACCTTGTCCTTTTTGACCCTAAATTTGCTCCGTTCCAAAGCAGGGATGCAGTATCTAAGGTTGAGGATGAAGCTGTTCTGATGTAGCAGCATCATCTGTTCTCTGCGAGGTAAGGCTGTAGAGAAGTCGATTGCAGGCACCAAAATCTCCGCATTGGGACATTTTTGTGCAGCACAGCGGAGAGCCGCCCTGATTTCAGTGATCGGACCTTTTTTGTCTGTGCCACAACGGTTATTGATACCAAAAGATAGAATCAGCTGTTTCACATCTGCCAAAACCACAGCCTTCTGGAATAGGTCAGCTACATGCTTCCATTTAGCACCTGGGAATGAATCTATCTGCAGATTCTGTGTGTAGAGCGGGTGGGTTTAGGCAGCTGCCGCAAGCTGTAGGGGAAGGCCAGTTGGCGTTGTGTGCTTCTCTCCATTTTGCTTTGTAGTGTTGTAGGTGGTGGCACCAAGATGTGGCCATTTCTGGGAGAGATTCCCCGCTGTGGTCTGGGGGTGTTGAGTGGCAACAAGCTGAAGACCCTCCTTGCGAATCTGCGTGGCTGTGGTTCAGGAGGGGGGGCTGGATCGTCGGATTGGACGCCATCAGACAGGATCGTGACGTCATCGATGTCATTTGGAGCTTCAGCATCTGTCGGGTCTCTGTGTACCTGTGCCACAGTGGTGACTCGCAATGATGTCTCCGGCGTCGCGTCCCCCTTCCTTGTAGCTCTCTGTGTCTCCTTGCGCTGTGGGAGGGGTTCCGGTGATGGTGGGGGGGCGGTTGTTGTTGGAGATGTCACCCGTGTTGGAGGTTGTGGAGATGGTTTGGTCTCTGACGCTGCGGGCGACCATCCTGTGGTGATCGGCTCCGTCATGGTGGCCGTCGTGATCCGGTTCGGAGATGAAGGGATGGTGCGTTGGGCAGACATCACCTGGGCTGCCGGTGGGGGCGGGTTGGAGGTGTCCAGGAACCTCCTGCGGTCTTCCGTGTCCTCCCGTCTGCAGGGTGGAGGTGCAGGTTCGTCCCTTGGGGCCGACAACAGGTAGGTTTGGATCTCGTGGAACGTTTCAGCTTGGAATCTGTCAGAACTATTATTCATGTTTTCATTTACCATGTTTTATGCTCAATGATTTTATCATTTATACTTAAACATTTGCTGTATTGTAAAATTCCCTCATGAGTTTTTAAGAGTGTTAAAATCTGGCTTAATGTGACCCAAGGACGACCTGAGAAGATCCGCTGTTCTATCAATTGCTGACTCATCGTGTGATAAGACACTGAAAGTTCCTTGTGTAATAATGAATGCTCTTTGTTTTAAACTTGCAACAATCTAGGACTGAGAGCTGTGTTTACCCCCTCCCTTCAGAATCAGCTCTCAGGCATGTAACTAGGGAGCTCCCAATTTGTAATAAATAGAGGTGCTCAGATTTCAGAGGTCAGAATGGTTTCAGGAAGCATCAGCTCAGTTGAGACTGGGTTGGTGTGACTTTATTCCATTCTCCTCGAGCTTAAACAGAATTCTGACTTTTGTGTCTCTTTCCTGTGTTGTGTTGTTATGTGGTGTCTTAGGTGCATAAACCTGACAGAATCGATTACCCAGGTTCCGTCTGATCCACTTGGTCGCTGTTTCTAGCGGGGCTAAAAAGTCCCCGCTATAAGCTCTCAGAGTGTCTTTCTCTGTTCGCACTTCATCCTCATAACGTTGTTTGAGGATGGTTACTGTGTTATAAGCCCGTGATCTGGCATTTCCGTCGATCAGCGTGAGAGTTCTGCTGCTCGGGGCCGCGGGTTTAATTACCGTTGCTAGGTGCTTTGCTATGCGCTGAATTGCTGGCGGGTTTCTGTTAGTGTCTGATACATTTTTCAAATGTGTGGCTTTGAGTAGTCTGTGCAGAACTCTAACTTTAGCAGCAAAGTCCGGGTCATCAGATCTTTGTGTTTGGTTTTGATAATTGCCGTTGCGGGCTCGAGATGGTGCCCGACCCCGTGCGCCTCTTCCATTCCGGTTCGGTGCTCTGGGTTGGAACCGGTGATTGTACCGGTCGTTGTGTTGATTAAGCGGTGGTCGCCATGCGTCTGTTGGTCTGGACCTGACCGCATCAGCATAGGAGGGGTACCTTGGAGGCTGGTTTTGAGCAGGGCGCCGTCGTTGGGGGTATCCGGAGTTGTCTCGGAGGCCCTGGTGGTCAGGTTGTTGCTGACGACGGTTAGGATTTTGTTTGCGGCGCTGTCCCGGCCTCCGGTGGCTAACCCGGGTCCAGCCCGTGTCGTCGTCCGGTTGGTCCCCGTACTCCCACATCCGTGCAGGGGCGTCTGGTCCATTGGTTGTGTTGAAAAATGTATTATTTGGCTTTTGTTTATATATGCCTCACTAACTGTAGTAGGCTATCTGTGTAGCAGCAAAATTCAAAAACAATAACTGAGGCTCACAAAATGTTTACTGGGAACTTTTTTTTATAATGCCAAAAAAGCTAAAATAACATAACAGGACATAAACTATTTACAGAACAAGCTCTTAGTCGCGACGTTTCGACCCATGAATAGGTCTTCCTCAGGCAAAGAGCTTGTGAGGAGCGCGTGCAGGTAGGTAGCTCTACCTGTAACCGAAATGAAATTCAAAATTGCGCTCGCAGGCGCTACAACAGTTAATGGGTATTGTTTGGTTCCATCGGCGACTTGCGTCCTTGCGTGAGTTTGAAAAGGGCCAATCAGAGGCATTGGGGGGGGGGGGGGGGGGGGGGGGGGGGGGGGGGGGGGGGTCGGCAGAAGAAGCTCAGTCCCGGTTGGCTCCCTCTAGTGGTAGACCATGTGTTGAACATACATGAATAGTTTGTTCCCTGTTTTGACAGGTCAGGTCACCGGTGAAGCCACACCCCCGGGCTGAACCAGCAGGCCTCCCCCAACCAGAGGTAAATCACCTTAAAACATGTGAATAGTTACATAGAAGTGTGTAGAGAACATCACATGTAATTTGAGGCTCAGTGTTTCAAAGAGAAAGTCATACACCTTAGGTAAAGTATTTACATAATCTCATCCAGAGTTATTTTGATAGATTCAGTCTTACCAGTAGAATATTTCAAACTATGTTAGTCACATAGAACCCCTTTTACTCTTTATTTTTTGTGTTACAAGAAGGGAAAATCCACCCAAAGGCTGGAGCTGAATCTCCAATTCTGTGAGGAAAGAGTCAAAAAGGGGGAATCATCTTGGCTGAGGATAAGTAGGTGAAAGGAAAACAACCCAGAACGAACATAAAAAATAAACCAAATCAGTTCTCACAAATCGGCCAGATGGAGGTCTGTCAAACTGGATTCATTTGTGGTCTTCTTGCCCCCTCTTGTGGCCAGACTGGGCATTACATCTGGTTACTTTCCTCATGACAGTCACCAACATTGCTGTTGTTTAAATGCCTTTGAACTCCAAAAAAGGTAACAAAATGAGCTGATTTTAGTTTGTGTATTATTAAAAATCCATGTAGAAACATTTAAGAGTAGTTTTTTTTAAATGATTTGACCCTCAGAGTTAGGATTCTGTGAGGCAGGGGTTCAAAGTGATTTGGGTGTCAAAGGTCTTATGTTTAAGGTTAAATTGTGGGTTGGAGGGTTAGATTCCCTGGTTAGGGTTAGGGGTTATGTTTCCTGGTTGGGGTTAGAATAAAGGTATGGGTCAGGGGTTAAAAACCTGATTAGGAATATAGTCACCTGGTTAGGGTTAGGATTTTGGAGTGGGAAAAGTGATCTACTAATAAATTGCAGGAAGTTCTAGGAGTATCCTGTGAGAGGATGACCCAGAGCAGACTGACTGCAAGGGGCCACAGGCAGGTTAGGGTTGGGTTAGGGTTAGGGGGGTCCTGCTGCCATAACCCTAACCCTCCCGTGCACAGACACCCTGCGTGTAGTCTGCAGGTTAGCCCACTATCTCTCATTAAGGCCTCCAGGGATATGTGTTTGTAATCTCTTTATCCATATCTTTTCAGCTCTTTTCCTCTGAGGGACTGACCATCTCGGGTTGGATTCAAGGACCGAGGCCGTCAGTGCATCCCAACCATGTTGAATAAAATGTTTGACCAAGGGGACGTGTGTCTCTTTCTTGTTGGTGATGTTATAGCGATGTTGTGTGAAACGGGTTAGAAGTGTGTTTGCTGTTTCTCCCACATACCTAGTTTTGCAGGTTTTGCATGTAATTAGATAGACACAGTTCTTGGATTTGGGTCCCGCTGTTGATGTGGTGAGGTACACTGCTTTGTTGGACTGGCTTTGAACCCAGCATACCTGTTTAAAAAATTCTCCGTGACCTTTGACCTTATGCTCCTTTAGGGGGTTTAATTTGGGCTTTAACTAGGCAATCCTTCAAATTTGGGTTTCGTTTATAGGCCGCAATTATTCTGTTGTCTGATAACAATTTTGATTCAGATTGGAATTTTGTGAAATTGTTTTTCACATTGTAAATGAGCCGTCCAACTGATTCGGAGTAGGTCATTATGATTGGGAGCATAGGTGATGTATTGGGGGGTCTGGACTCTAGAAAGGATGCTTTGCATGCACGTAAGAATAACCTCGAGTAACCCCTGTTTTGCAGGGACAGAGCCGGTCGGCTCGTTTCTCCCCCCCTTCACACTGTTCCTGCCAAGCCAGACAGAACAGCTGAATCGCAACTTCTAACACAGGCTCATACAGAGTCTTTGATTTCTGAGTGAATTAAACTTAAGAAAGCGCATCGACAAAACGCTTTATCATCACGTGTACCGAGGGCAACTCTGGACCGGTTCGTGGCGCATCTTTGTCTTCTTTGCCAGCCAAGGTGCCCTGGATGAATCATCATCCTAAGGTGACGTCCCGGGTCCAACAGGGAGTCCGATTTTCGGTGAGGCAGAACACGACAGATAGCGTTTTGATGCATCCTTTCCAACTAAACCTAAGTTTATTCAAACCATCACTTTTCACTCATACACCTGTTTCTTCCTGAAGCAAAATCAGATGCACACACGCATTCATCTCACCTCATGTTCAATTCTGACTACACTTTGCACACACGCATCCATAATCACATCATATCACTCTCAACCTTCAGCACCTCCAACAGAAGGTCTATTTGATCAAGAACAGCATATCAACTGTTAAAGATTGTCCCACAAAGTTGCCACTGTTGATTGTTATTTCCTGTTTGTCAATTTCAAAATCATTAGTTTAATTTGAAGAATTAAAACTTTTAATTGTCAAACTTGTTTCTTCATTGAACTGAAACACAGACCCACGGATATTATCGACAGTTTATCGATGAAAACAACCTTTGAGTCTTCTTAAAACTATACAATTTGGTTATTAATTTAATAAAATTGATATCACAAATTATCATGTAGAATGGTTCCTCTTTCATAAAAGAGCATAAACCACAACGCTACACTGTTTACTTCTTCATTTATTTATTTTCCCATTTGTAAGACACTGGGTTGGTTGTGTTTCCTGTAATATTATTTTGAAAGCTACATGAGCTGCTCTGCCAGCCACACCCTTAATTTGATGAATACAAGCCAGGTGTGAGGAACACACACAGCCTGGAAGAAGTGCTGGCAAGCAGACAGCTAATGGACTGAAAACATTCAATTTTTTGCTAAAGAACTATCTAGTGAAAGGACTTAAAGAAGGACAGATGGATTCCCATTGCGTTTTAAACAAACCAGCCAACGAGGTATTTATTTGTCTTTATTTTGTTGCACATTATTGTATATGTTTTAATTGTACTATCCTGTATTTAGTTTCACGGTTTAAGGGAGGTCTAAGGAAAGGAGGTCAGAAGAGGTCCACAAAGAAAGGACGTCCAATAAACCCGTAAAGATATCACTTGCGTCTGTGTTGCTTGGAGGGAATCACACATACGCATCCTTAATGTAACTGCTGTGTCAAATTGACAAAGGGCTGAGATAATGGTCAATGAATTCAGCCGAGTGGTAGGTTTCACTGCCACAATCCGAGACTATCGGCCGTCCTGGGGGAGTCTCGTATGGTTTGCTCCAGTTTTGAGGTTCCTTGTGAATTTTAGGCAGCAGATAGAACCTGCGGGCTCTCGGTTCGGTGGATCCTAATAAATAATTTCTTTGTTTGGCATCGATGAATTTCTTTTCATATAAATTGGTAATTTTGGAAACCAGGGGAATTGTTTCTGGGAAAATTTGTTTGTTTAATTTTTTATAATAGTTGGTGTCTAGTAATTGTCTTTTCCCTTCCCAAATATACTGCTCTCTGTTTAAGATTGCTGAAGCAGACTCACTGGGCCCTTTATTTTAAATGCTCCCTCCAGTGGAGAAACAAATGGTTTGCAGTGAATTTGGTCCAGTGGACCTTGTCCTTTTTGACCCTAAATTTGCTCCGTTCCAAAGCAGGGATGCAGTATCTAAGGTTGAGGATGAAGCTGTTCTGATGTAGCAGCATCATCTGTTCTCTGCGAGGTAAGGCTGTAGAGAAGTTGATTGCAGGCACCAAAATCTCCGCATTGGGACATTTTTGTGCAGCACAGCAGAGAGCCGCCCTGATTTCAGTGATCAGACCTTTTTTGTCTGTGCCACAACGGTTATTGATACCAAAAGATAGAATCAGCTGTTTCACATCTGCCAAAACCACAGCCTTCTGGAATAGGTCAGCTACATGCTTCCATTTAGCACCTGGGAATGAATCTATCTGCAGATTCTGTGTGTAGTTGGTGTCAGATTTGCTCACGTTGGAATCTCCCACAATCACCCACTCCTGTTGTAAAGTTAGTGACCAGTGTAGAGAACCTGGCTAGGCTCTGACAATTATGTAGTGTAATGGTTTATGCTCTTTTATGAAAGATGAACCATCCTACATATTAATGTGAGATATTCATTTTTAACAATTGAATAACCAAATTTTATAGTTTTAAGAAGACTCAAAGGTTGTTTTCATCGATAAACTGACGATAATATCCGTGGGTCTGTGTTTCAGTTCAATGAAGAGACAAGTTTGAAAGTTAAAAGTTCCCCGTTGGCGGTTGTTCACGTCCTCCCTCTTTCGTTGTCAAACACCAACTGAATCATGAACTGAAAACTTACCAAAAGCCTTTCTCTTCTCAAAGCAAAACTTGTGCGTCAGAGCAAATGTGTTTTGGAGTTTACTGTGAGGGAGTGTGTGTGTGTGTGAAGGTCATTATAACATCTTCAAACATTATTTAATTAAGCATTGATTCATTAGTTATTATGATTACCCAAAGCATAATAATCATTCATTTGATTAAAACACATTTATAATGAGCAAAGTGATCAAATGATTATTTAACATTTAAAATAAAGAAAAGGAAGTTTAAGACTTTGTTATGTTATGACTAGCTTTCATGAGAACAACATCTTCTGGCACTGCAAGTGGCAGATGTTATGGTTTGCAGCAGACTTCATGTCGGCAAAGGTCTCAATCTGTGGGTGAAATTTCTCAGCGACCCAGCTCTTGACCCAGCCAGGCAAAGTACAACCTTTGGCACAGAAAAACCATATTTCCTCACGTTACAGATCCCCCCTTTCGCGACGACATGGTGGTCAAGCAAAAACCACCTGACGTCGTGACGTCATTAACGTGATGAACTCATGAAGGTAGACATTCCAGTGTCCCAGATGAAGGCAGGAACGATGAAGCGTCTCCCCACGTCTCATGAAGAAAGGATTATATCCTGATCAGATGATTAAGGCCAAAACTGGTGCAAATCATTGTAAAGTAATCCACGTAGGAAATCTTGAAAGCAGAGCTATTTCAATAGCAGTTAATTTTCATCAGCAATAATGTAAAGGTATATTCAAAGGATAAGGTAGCCCGTGTGTCCACACAGAGTTGGCAGTTGATGTAACCCTCGGGCGTAGTCCAGGCGAAGTCCAGCGTAGACCTCGATTCCTTTCGAACCACGACCGAAGCCCCATGCAACAGGAAACCAGGTGGAGTAAGGTGAAGACGACCCCTCTGATGGAATGGAGTCCAGACGAGCTCGGAGAAGGAGACAAAGTGAGACAGCCCATACGATAGATTGCGTTTGATGCAAATCAAAGAAATTAATCAAAACCTATCTATGGGTACCTCTGGGAAAATGAGACGGCATTTTGTGAATTATCAAAAGAAGAAATGTTCTGCACCCTGATCTACATGTCATGTAAAAAGGTGATGCAGAGAAAACACAAATAAAAGAAATTAAATCCTAACTGATAAGTGAAAATCAGCAGGCTGCACTGATTAAAGGCTTATATAAAAAAAATGAAAATGAAGGGCAAATTGGCTTGTAGCCCTTTAAGGGAAATTTTAACAAGTTAAAATCTGCAGTCAAATATAATCCCTCTACACAAAGCACTATTAAAAGACAGAGGTGTAAATCAGTACTAAAAAATGTAAATCAGTAGTTTAGTAATCCCTAAAATGTGAGTTAGTAACAGGTGTCCTGGCTGAAGGCAGGTAACCTGAAAAAAAAAAACTCAAAGGATATCACATTTGTTAAAAATTCATCCAACAAAGAATTGAGCGAATTTGTAACGTTCCACCAGGCTGTGGAAAAGTATCCAGTCAGAATCGATTTGTTCATTAAGCGGTTTGAATCTGGTGTTGCGAACCCACAGAGAAACGAGTTTGAATTTACCTGTGGGAGCAGTGTCATAATAGATTTGGTCATCATGCGGTTTGTATTTGGTGTTACGAACCCACAGAGAAACTCGTTTGAAGTTACCCGAGGGTCCCGTTTGGAACTGGAGAGAAGCTGATGGTTTAGTTGTTAGATCAGAACCTGATTTTACCTGTTCAAAGTTGTTTATCAGCTTATTGGAGGCGACGTTGTTGTGATCAGAAATTGGAGTGAACTGGAGATGCGAAAACGATGCTCGCAAAACAGGAGGAGGCTCCCCACCCCCCTTTTGTTTCTCAAACGTATGCCGTGTCTGTGAGACAGGAGAAGCATAACAAACAACAGTTCGTAGGCTCCTAAGAGCCTGTTCACCAAAAAGATGCACATTGTCACCTGGATCGTGCTGAAAGAGCAGGTGTTCAGATGTCCAAAGACCTAGAGGTGTTGGACTTGGAGGTTCTGAAAAGGAGTTAGGCAAGAATGGTTGTGTCACGGGTGTCAAAGCAAACCTAGCCATGTGTAGAATCAGATACAGACATGTCGCTAGCTTTAGGAACATGGTCTGTCCTGAAAACTGAAGCCAAGAATACTTTTTTCCCAAGAATGATGGAGGATCCCACACAGGAACAGAAAAACCCGGTTTAACCAGAGCATTTACAGACTGACTAGAGCGCCTCCCCTTAGAAGGTGTATCACCTATCTCCGGGTCGGAGGTCAACGTCGTCAGCTGAAGTGCTGGAAGGTCAGTGTCGATTTCTGCAATGACCCGCCCGCTCGGAGGAGGGGTTCCCCCAACCAGGTCGAAGTCCGCAACGGAAAACTCAGTGCCACTCAGCACCCCCCCTTTGTCAGGCGGGGCCCTGAGCAGAGCATCACTGCACGCACCTATGGCTCCCGGGCCGGGAGGCCACCCCGTGCCCGTTAGAGAGATGATCGCAGCAACCACCGAGGCTCCCTCAATATCGCCACTGACCACAGGACTACTGGAAACCGCAGGTTTTCCTGCGCCGTCGTGGCCACCTGAAAGAGAAATCACAGGAAAGAGAGCACAGAGGCCAGAGACAGAGTCACACCCCTGTGAAAGAAGAAAAGCAGTGGCCACCGTATTAGCAGAGGTCACGAACTGAGAAATGACAAGGTCATTCACAGAAAGGTCAAGATGTCCAGGCACAAACCCTTCAAATGGTAGGATGGCCACGTCTGGAGGCCACAAGCACGTCACGGCGGCTGATGTTTCCATCTCGCCCCGAGAAACAAGCAGGGTTGTGCATGATGTGGACTGATGATAGATGCAGACCTCTGACTCAAGCGGTTGGTCACAGCTGAAAGACTCCACCTCCATGCCGGAGAGATGGTTGTCACCTGACATGGTGGAAAGAGAAAAAGCATCAGGAACCTCAGGTTTAAACACAAGCTGTTTGTTAGAATGGTTGACCTTAGGTTCAAGAGATTTATTTAGAATTAGCAGAGAAAGGGTCGTTAATTGCAAACCTTGATGTTATTGGTGGCGGGGTTCTGACCCCCCTTAAGAAATAAAGACAGAGAAAAAGCATTGGGAGTGGAAACATTAAAGTATTTAAGCTCCCGCCTGGAAGTGCATAGCAGAACCACCTCCGACCCAGTTTAGCTTGTACCCTTTTGCCGCCACCTGTCCCTTGCCCCGGTCCGTTCCGGCGCCCGACTATAGCGGGTTGGCCATTCTGAATAACGGCAGGACCAAGTGGTTTCAGCAGCTGGCGAACAGCATCCTGTGTCTGGGTGTGTTCTGGAAGCAGAACATTAGAGAACTTTACATCAGGTGTAACAGCACAAGAAAGATTTTATCGTGTTTCGTCCATTTCTCCCTTCATACAGAGCAAATCGCTTATTTATCGGCTGAGCCCACGGTAAACGCTTTGGCGTCAACTCAAAACACGGCACAGGATAAAAAAAGGAATTGACAGAGAAACGAAGGTAAAACAAAGTCATCACAAGATGGCAGAAAAGGTCATGGAACCGGCAGATTAGAGCCTGAAGCCAGGATCTTTTCACCGGACCCAAATAGAGTGTAAACCTATGCGGTTGTGATGGTATTTGATGGATAAAACTTCCCGTTTTACTCCGACGGAAGGCCACGTAGCAAAATGTCGATTCGGAGCGTTTTACAAGAACCACTGCTATAGGTTTAGCGGATTTTAGGATGCAGAATCGCTGCGTCAGAACGGTTTGACAGTTCACCGGGACGCGTTCCCGTTGTCTAAACCGGGGTGGCTAGTTAGCTCTTCGGCTAAGCTAGCGAGTACCTGTAGCGACCAGGTCAAAATTGCCCGATTAACCAAACGTGCCTTAGCGACGAGGTAATTTAGGGACTTTAGCGTCCACACTCTGGGATGCAGATGCGCTCTACGGTGTATAACCCGACTTATCGCAAGATAATATTAGCAATTAAAGCTAACTATTATTGCTAGCGAGTGTATCAGCAATGGACAGACGCGGATCAGACGTCTTCCGAATGGAATGAACTTCCGACGGGGATAAATTTATCTCCGATTTCACAAGTAATCGCACACAGTGTCAAAAACACCGCGACAAAGATTTTCCGAGAATTCGGAGATTTAGTTTTACTTTAAGGCTAAGGTAAAAACGTGAAGGTGAGCGGCTAGCGGTTAGCTCTTTACAGCGGGTTCAGAGCAGAAAGTTAAATTTCCGACCTGAAGAGTTCAGAGACGCGATGTCTCGTCAAAGTGGACCGAATATAGTGAAAGTCCCAACTCACCCAGCCTCTCACCGAAGGGCGAAGATGAGAAAACTCACAGGATCTGTGAAATTTGTGGTTAATTTGTGATCGGAATTTAGATCGGAAATTTCACAGTAATACCCTTCCCCAGGACGTCTCCAAGAGGAACGAGTTTAGTGCGGAATAACTCCTGGCTGGCTCGCCAATTATGTAGAGAACCTGGCTAGGCTCTGACAATTATGTAGTGTAATGGTTTATGCTCTTTTATGAAAGATGAACCATCCTACATATTAATTTGAGATATTAATTTTTAACAAATTAATAACCAAATTTTATAGTTCTAAGAAGACTCAAAGGTTGTTTTCATCGATAAACTGAGGATAATATCCGTGGGTCTGTGTTTCAGTTCAATGAAGAGACAAGTTTGAAAGTTAAAAGTTTTAATTCTTCAAATTAAACTAATGATTTTGAAATGACAATCAACATTGGCAACTTTGTTGAACAATCTTTAACAGTTGATATTTTAAACTTGCTCAAATAGACCTTGTGTTGAATGTGTGAAAATTGAGAATGAGGTGAGATGAATGCGTGTGTGCGTCTGATTTTGCTTCAGGAAGAAACAGGTGTCTAAGTGAAAAGTGATGGTTTGAATAAACTTAGGTTTCGTTGGAAAAGATGCATCAAACGCTATCTGTTGTGGACTGCCTCACCGTATTCGGACCCTCTTTTAGATCCGGGACCCAGGAGGGTGGTACTCCAGATGACACCTCGGCTGGCAGAGGAGACGGAGGTGTGCTGGCGACCCGGTCCAGAGTTGCCCCTCGGTACACGTGATGATAAAGCGTTTGCAGATGCGCTTTCTTAAGTTTAAATTACTCAGAAATCAAAAGACTCGGGACGAGTCTGCGTTAGCTGGTTGCAATTCGGCTATCCTGTCTGGCTTGGCAGGGATAGCGTGAGGGGGGGGAGAAAGGAGCCGCAGCCCCGTTCCCCGTTGGCGGTTGTTCACAAGTCCTCCCTCTTTCGTTGTCAAACACCAACTGAATCATGAACTGAAAACTTACCAAAAGCCTTTCTCTTCTCAAAGCAAAACTTGTGCGTCAGAGCAAATGTGTTTTGGAGTTTACTGTGAGAGAGTGTGTGTGTGTGAAGGTCATTATAACATCTTCAAACATTATTTAATTAAGCATTGATTCATTAGTTATTATGATTACCCAAAGCATAATATCATTCATTTGATTAAAACACATTTATAATGAGCAAAGTGATCAAATGATTATTTAACATTTAAAATAAAGAAAAGGAAGTTTAAGACTTTATGTTATGACTAGCTTCCATGAGAACAACATCTTCTGGCACTGCAGGTGGC
>SSNQ01033523.1:3614-20977 GCA_006942095.1 Nothobranchius kuhntae | reverse complement strand
ATACTAGAAAAAACGTCTTTACCTTTAAATTAGAGGAGAAAATATTAGATAAATGCATGCTTACCTGCAAATTAGAGTAGAAAAGACTAGATCAATGCATATTTACCTGCAAATTAGAGGAGAAAAGACTAGATACATGTGTCTTCACCTGCAAAGTAGAGAAGACAATATTAGATAAATGCGTATTTACCTGCAAATTAGAGAAGAGGATACTAGATAAATGCGTACTTACCTGCAAATTAGAGAAGAAAAGACTAGATACATGTGTCTTCACCTGCAAAGTAGAGAAGACAATATCAGATACATGCGTCTTTACCTGCAAAGTAGAGAAGACAATATTAGATAAATGCGTATTTACCTGCAAATTAGAGAAGAGAATACTAGATAAATGCATACTTACCTGCAAATTAGAGAAGAAAATACTAGATACATGCGTACTTACCTGCAAATTAGAGAAGAAAAGACTAGGTAAATGTGTCCTTTCCCGCAAAGTAGAGAAGAAAATACTAGATACATGCGTCTTTACCTGCAAAGTAGAGACGACAATTTCAGATAAATGCCTATCTACCTACAAATTAGAGAAGAGAATACTAGATAAATGCATATTTACCTGCAAATTAGAGTAGAACATACTTGATCAATGCGTTCTTACCTGCAAATTAGAGATGAAAATACTAGAAAAAACGTCTTTACCTTTAAATTAGAGGAGAAAATATTAGATAAATGCGTGCTTACCTGCAAATTAGAGTAGAAAAGACTAGATCAATGCATATTTACCTGCAAATTAGAGGAGAAAATATTAGATAAATGCGTGTTTACCTGCAAATTAGAGAAGAGAATACTAGATAAATGCGTACTTACCTGCAAATTAGAGAAGAAAAGACTAGGTAAATGTGTCCTTTCCCGCAAAGTAGAGAAGAAAATACTAGATACATGCGTCTTTACCTGCAAAGTAGAGAAGACAATATTAGATAAATGCGTATTTACCTGCAAATTAGAGAAGAGAATACTAGATAAATGCATACTTACCTGCAAATTAGAGAAGAAAATACTAGATACGTGCGTCTTTACCTGCAAAGTAGAGTAGACAATATTAAATAAATGCGTACTTACCTGCAAATCAGAGAAGAGGATACTAGATCAATGCATATTTACCTGCAAATTAGAGGAGAAAATATTAGATAAATGCGTGCTTACCTGCAAAGTAGAGAAGAAAATACCAGATACATGCGTACTTAACTGCAATGCAGAGAAGGCAATATTAGATAAATGCGTATTTACCTGCAAATTAGAGAAGACAATATTAGATAAATGCGTATTTACCTGCAAATTAGAGAAGAAAAGACTAGATAAATGCATACTTACCTGCAAAGTAGAGAAGAAAATACTAGATACATGTGTCTTCACCTGCAAAGTAGAGAAGACAATATTAGATAAATGCGTATTTACCTGCAAATTAGAGAAGAGAATACTAGATGAATGCGTATTTACCTGCAAATTAGAGTAGAACATACTTGATCAATGCGTTCTTACCTGCAAATTAGAGAAGAAAAGACTAGGTAAATGTGTCCTTTCCCGCAAAGTAGAGAAGAAAATACCAGATACATGCGTACTTAACTGCAAAGCAGAGAAGACAATATTAGATAAATGCGTATTTACCTGCAAATTAGAGAAGAGAATACTAGATAAATGCGTACTTACCTGCAAATTAGAGAAGAAAAGACTAGGTAAATGTGTCCTTTCCCGCAAAGTAGAGAAGAAAATACTAGATACATGTGTCTTTACCTGCAAAGTAGAGACGACAATATCAGATAAATGCCTATTTACCTACAAATTAGAGAAGAGAATACTAGATAAATGCATATTTACCTGCAAATTAGAGTAGAAAATACTTGATCAATGCGTTCTTACCTGCAAATTAGAGATGAAAATACTAGAAAAAACGTCTTTACCTTTAAATTAGAGGAGAAAATATTAGATAAATGCGTGCTTACCTGCAAAGTAGAGAAGAAAATACCAGATACATGCGTACTTAACTGCAAAGCAGATAAGACAATATTAGATAAATGCGTATTTACCTGCAAATTAGAGAAGAAAAGACTAGATAAATGCATACTTACCTGCAAAGTAGAGAAGAAAATACTAGATACATGCATCTTTACCTGCAAAGTAGAGAAGACAATATTAGATAAATGCGTATTTACCTGCAAATTAGAGAAGAAAAGACTAGGTAAATGTGTCCTTTCCCGCAAAGTAGAGAAGAAAATACTAGATACATGCGTCTTTACCTGCAAAGTACAGACGACAATATCAGATAAATGCGTATTTACCTACAAATTAGAGAAGAGAATACTAGATAAATGCATATTTACCTGCAAATTAGAGTAGAAAATACTGGATAAATGCGTACTTACCTGCAAAGTAGAGAAGAAAATACCAGATACATGTGTACTTAACTGCAAAGCAGAGAAGATAATGCTAGATAAATGCGTTCTTACCTGCAAATTAGAGATGAAAATACTAGAAAAAACGTCTTTACCTTTAAATTAGAGGAGAAAATATTAGATAAATGCGTGCTTACCTGCAAAGTAGAGAAGAAAATACCAGATACATGCGTACTTAACTGCAAAGCAGATAAGAGAATATTAGATAAATGCGTACTTACCTGCAAATTAGAGAAGAAAAGACTAGGTAAATGTGTCCTTTCCCGCAAAGTAGAGAAGAAAATACCAGATACATGCGTACTTAACTGCAAAGCAGAGAAGACAATATTGGATAAATGCGTATTTACCTGCAAATTAGAGAAGAAAAGACTAGATAAATGCATACTTACCTGCAAAGTAGAGAAGAAAAAACTAGGTAAATGTGTCCTTTCCCGCAAAGTAGAGAAGAAAATACTAGATACATGCGTCTTTACCTGCAAAGTACAGACGACAATATCAGATAAATGCGTATTTACCTACAAATTAGAGAAGAGAATACTAGATAAATGCATATTTACCTGCAAATTAGAGTAGAAAATACTGGATAAATGCGTACCTACCTGCAAAGTAGAGAAGACAATACTAGATAAATGCGTGCTTACCTGCAAATTAGAGATGAAAAGACTAGGTAAATGTGTACTTACCAGCAAAGTAGAGAAGAAAATACTAGATACGTGTGTCTTTACCTGCAAAGTAGAGATGACAATATCAGATAAATGCCTATTTACCTACAAATTAGAGAAGAGAATACTAGATAAATGCATATTTACCTGCAAATTAGAGTAGAACATACTTGATCAATGCATATTTACCTGCAAATTAGAGAAAAGAATACTAGATAAATGCGTGCTTACCTGCAAAATAGAGAAGAAAATACCAGATACATGCGTACTTAACTGCAAAGCAGAGAAGACAATATTAGATAAATGCGTATTTACCTGCAAATTAGAGAAGAGAATACTAGATAAATGCATACTTACCTGCAAAGTAGAGAAGAAAATACTAGATACATGTGTCTTCACCTGCAAAGTAGAGAAGACAATATTAGATAAATGCGTATTTACCTGCAAATAAGAGAAGAGAATACTAGATAAATGCGTACTTACCTGCAAATTAGAGAAGAAAATACTAGGTAAATGTGTCCTTTCCCACAAAGTAGAGAAGAAAATACTAGATACATGCGTCTTTACCTGCAAAGTAGAGACGACAATATTAGATAAATGCCTATTTACCTACAAATTAGAGAAGAGAATACTAGATAAATGCATATTTACCTGCAAATTAGAGTAGAAAATACTTGATCAATGCGTTCTTACCTGCAAATTAGAAATGAAAATACTAGAAAAAACGTCTTTACCTTTAAATTAGAGGAGAAAATATTAGATAAATGCGTGCTTACCTGCAAATTAGAGTAGAAAAGACTAGATACATGCATCTTTACCTGCAAAGTAGAGAAGACAATATTAGATAAATGCGTACTTAACTGCAAAGCAGAGAAGACAATATTAGATAAATGCGTACTTACCTGCAAATTAGAGAAGAAAAGACTAGATAAATGCATACTTACCTGCAAAGTAGAGAAGAAAATACTAGATACATGTGTCTTTCCCTGCAAAGTAGAGAAGACAATATTAGATAAATGCGTATTTACCTGCAAATTAGAGAAGAGAATACTAGGTAAATGTGTCCTTTCCCGCAAAGTAGAGAAGAAAGTACCAGATACATGTGTACGTAACTGCAAATTAGAGAAGATAAGACTAGATAAATGCATACTTACCTGCAAATTAGAGAAGAAAAGACTAGGTAAATGTGTCCTTTCCCACAAAGTAGAGAAGAAAATACTAGATACATGCGTCTTTACCTGCAAAGTAGAGACGACAATATCAGATAAATGCCTATTTACCTACAAATTAGAGAAGAGAATACTAGATAAATGCATATTTACCTGCAAATTAGAGTAGAACATACTTGATCAATGCGTTCTTACCTGCAAATTAGAGATGAAAATACTAGAAAAAACGTCTTTACCTTTAAATTAGAGGAGAAAATATTAGATAAATGCGTGCTTACCTGCAAATTAGAGAAGAAAAGACTAGATAAATGCATACTTACCTGCAAAGTAGAGAAGAAAATACTAGATACATGTGTCTTCACCTGCAAAGTAGAGAAGACAATATTAGATAAATGCGTATTTACCTGCAAATTAGAGAAGAGAATACTAGATAAATGCGTACTTACCTGCAAATTAGAGAAGAAAAGACTAGGTAAATGTGTCCTTTCCCGCAAAGTAGAGAAGAAAGTACCAGATACATGTGTACGTAACTGCAAAGCAGAGAAGATAATGCTAGATAAATGCGTGCTTACCTGCAAATTAGAGATGAAAAGACTAGGTAAATGTGTACTTACCAGCAAAGTAGAGAAGAAAATACTAGATACATGCGTCTTTACCTGCAAAGTAGAGAAGACAATATTAGATAAATGCGTATTTACCTGCAAATTAGAGAAGAAAAGACTAGATAAATGCATACTTACCTGCAAATTAGAGAAGAAAAGACTAGGTAAATGTGTCCTTTCCCACAAAGTAGAGAAGAAAATACTAGATACATGCGTCTTTACCTGCAAAGTAGAGACGACAATATCAGATAAATGCCTATTTACCTACAAATTAGAGAAGAGAATACTAGATAAATGCATATTTACCTGCAAATTAGAGTAGAAAATACTTGATCAATGCGTTCTTACCTGCAAATTAGAGATGAAAATACTAGAAAAAACGTCTTTACCTTTAAATTAGAGGAGAAAATATTAGATAAATGCGTGCTTACCTGCAAATTAGAGTAGAAAAGACTAGATCAATGCATATTTACTCAAAAAGTAGAGAAGAAAATACTAGATACATGCATCTTTACCTGCAAAGTAGAGACGACAATATCAGATAAATGCCTATTTACCTACAAATTAGAGAAGAGAATACTAGATAAATGCATATTTACCTGCAAATTAGAGTAGAACATACTTGATCAATGCGTTCTCACCTGCAAATTAGAGATGAAAATACTAGAAAAAACGTCTTTACCTTTAAATTAGAGGAGAAAATATTAGATAAAAGCGTGCTTACCTGCAAAGTAGAGAAGAACATACCAGATACATGCGTACTTAACTGCAAAGTAGAGAAGACAATATTAGATAAATGCGTATTTACCTGCAAATTAGAGAAGAAAAGACTAGGTAAATGTGTCCTTTCCCACAAAGTAGAGAAGAAAATACTAGATACATGCGTCTTTACCTGCAAAGTAGAGACGACAATATTAGATAAATGCCTATTTACCTACAAATTAGAGAAGAGAATACTAGATAAATGCATATTTACCTGCAAATTAGAGTAGAAAATACTTGATCAATGCGTTCTTACCTGCAAATTAGAAATGAAAATACTAGAAAAAACGTCTTTACCTTTAAATTAGAGGAGAAAATATTAGATAAATGCGTGCTTACCTGCAAATTAGAGTAGAAAAGACTAGATCAATGCATATTTACCCAAAAAGTAGAGAAGAAAATACTAGATACATGCATCTTTACCTGCAAAGTAGAGAAGACAATATTAGATAAATGCGTATTTACCTGCAAATTAGAGAAGAGAATACTAGATAAATGCTTACTTAACTGCAAAGCAGAGAAGACAATTCTAGATAATTGCGTATTTACCTACAAATTAGAGAAGAAAAGACTAGATACATGCATACTTACCTGCAAAGTAGAGAAGAAAATACTAGATACATGTGTCTTCACCTGCAAAGTAGAGAAGACAATATTAGATAAATGCGTATTTACCTGCAAATTAGAGAAGAGAATACTAGATAAATGCGTACTTACCTGCAAATTAGAGAAGACTAGGTAAATGTGTCCTTTCCCGCAAAGTAGAGAAGAAAATACTAGATACATGCGTCTTTACCTGCAAAGTAGAGACGACAATATCAGATAAATGCCTATTTACCTACAAATTAGAGAAGAGAATACTAGATAAATGCATATTTACCTGCAAATTAGAGTAGAAAATACTTGATCAATGCGTTCTTACCTGCAAATTAGAGATAAAAATACTAGAAAAAACGTCTTTACCTTTAAATTAGAGGAGAAAATATTAGATAAATGCGTGCTTACCTGCAAAGTAAAGAAGAAAATACTAGGTAAATGTGTCCTTTCCCGTAAAGTAGAGAAGAAAATACTAGATACATGTGTCTTTATCTGCAAAGCAGAGAAGACAATATTAGATAAATGCGTATTTACCTGCAAATTAGAGAAGAAAAGACTAGATAAATGCATACTTACCTGCAAAATAGAGAAGAAAATACTAGATACATGCATCTTTACCTGCAAAGTAGAGAAGACAATATTAGATAAATGCGTATTTACCTGCAAATTAGAGAAGAGAATACTAGATAAATGCGTACTTACCTAAAAATTAGAGAAGAAAAGACTAGGTAAATGTGTCCTTTCCCGCAAAGTAGAGAAGAAAATACTAGATAAATGCATATTTACCTACATATTAGAGAAGAGAATACTAGATAAATGCATATTTACCTGCAAATTAGAGTAGAAAATACTGGATAAATGCGTACTTACCTGCAAAGTAGAGGAGAAAATACCAGATACATGTGTACTTAACTCCAAAGCAGAGAAGATAATGCTAGATAAATGCGTGCATACCTGCAAATTAGAGATGAAAAGACTAGGTAAATGTGTACTTACCAGCAAAGTAGAGAAGAAAATACTAGATACATGTGTCTTTACCTGCAAAGTAGAGACGACAATATCAGATAAATGCCTATTTACCTACAAATTAGAGAAGAGAATACTAGATAAATGCATATTTAACTGCAAATTAGAGTAGAACATACTTGATCAATGCGTTCTTACCTGCAAATTAGAGATGAAAATACTAGAAAAAACGTCTTTACCTTTAAATTAGAGGAGAAAATATTAGATAAATGCGTGCTTACCTGCAAAGTAGAGAAGAAAATACAAGATACATGCGTACTTAACTGCAAAGCAGAGAAGACAATATTAGATAAATGCGTATTTACCTGCAAATTAGAGAAGAGAATACTAGATAAATGCATACTTACCTGCAAATTAGAGTAGAAAATACTTGATCAATGCGTGCTTACCTGCAAAGTAGAGAAGAAAATACCAGATACATGCGGACTTAACTGCAAAGCAGAGAAGACAATATTAGATTAATGCGTATTTACCTGCAAATTAGAGAAGAAAAGACTAGATAAATGCATACTTACCTGCAAAGTAGAGAAGAAAATACTAGATACATGCGTCTTTACCTGCAAAGTAGAGAAGACAATATTAGATAAATGCGTATTTACCTGCAAATTAGAGAAGAGAATACTAGATAAATGCGTACTTACCTGCAAATTAGAGAAGAAAAGACTAGGTAAATGTGTCCTTTCCCGCAAAGTAGAGAAGAAAATACTAGATACATGCGTCTTTACCTGCAAAGTAGAGAAGACAATATTAGATAAATGCGTGTTTACCTGCAAATTAGAGTAGAAAAGACTAGATCAATGCGTATTTACCTGCAAAGTAGAGAAGAAAATACCAGATACATGCGTACTTAACTGCAAAGCAGAGAAGACAATATTAGATAAATGCGTGCTTACCTGCAAATTAGAGATGAAAAGACTAGGTAAATGTGTACTTACCTGCAAAGTAGAGAAGAAAATACTAGATACGTGCGTCTTTACCTGCAAAGTAGAGTAGACAATATTAGATAAATGCGTTTTTACCTGCAAATTAGAGATGAAAATACTAGAAAAATCGTCTTTACCTTTAAATTAGAGGAGAAAATATTAGATAAATGCGTGCTTACCTGCAAAGTAGAGAAGAAAATACAAGATACATGCGTACTTAACTGCAAAGCAGAGAAGACAATATTAGATAAATGCGTATTTACCTGCAAATTAGAGAAGAAAAGACTAGATAAATGCGTGCTTACCTGCAAAGTAGAGAAGAAAATACTAGATAAGTGCGTCTTTACCGGCAAAGTAGAGAAGACCATATTAGATTGCGTGTTTACCTGCAAAGTAGAGAAGAAAATACCAGATACATGCGTACTTAACTGCAATGCAGAGAAGACAATATTAGATTAATGCGTATTTACCTGCAAATTAGAGAAGAAAAGACTAGATAAATGCATACTTACCTGCAAAGTAGAGAAGAAAATACTAGATACATGTGTCTTCACCTGCAAAGTAGAGACGACAATATCAGATAAATGCCTATTTACCTGCAAATTAGAGAAGAGAATACTAGATAAATGCATACTTACCTGCAAAGTAGAGAAGAAAAGACTAGGTAAATGTGTCCTTTCCCGCAAAGTAGAGAAGAAAATACTAGATACATGCGTCTTTACCTGCAAAGCAGAGAAGACAATCTTGATCAATGCGTTCTTACCTGCAAATTAGAGATGAAAATACTAGAAAAAACGTCTTTACCTTTAAATTAGAGGATAAAATATTAGATAAATGCGTGCTTACCTGCAAAGTAGAGAAGAAAATACCAGATACATGCGTACTTAACTGCAAAGCAGAGAAGACAATATTAGATAAATGCGTATTTACCTGCAAATTAGAGAAGAAAAGACTAGATAAATGCATACTTACCTGCAAAGTAGAGAAGAAAATACTAGATACATGCATCTTTACCTGCAAAGTAGAGAAGACAATATTAGATAAATGCGTATTTACCTGCAAATTAGAGAAGAGAATACTAGATAAATGCGTACTTACGTGCAAATTAGAGAAGACAAGACTAGGTAAATGTGTCCTTTCCCGCAAAGTAGAGAAGAAAATACTAGATACATGCGTCTTTACCTGCAAAGTAGAGACGACAAAATCAGATAAATGCGTATTTACCTACAAATTAGAGAAGAAAATACTAGATAAATGCATATTTACCTGCAAATTAGAGTAGAAAATACTGGATAAATGCGTACTTACCTGCAAAGTAGAGAAGAAAATACCAGATACATGTGTACTTAACTGCAAAGCAGAGAAGATAATGCTAGATAAATGCGTGCTTACCTGCAAATTAGAGATGAAAAGACTAGGTAAATGTGTACTTACCAGCAAAGTAGAGAAGAAAATACTAGATAAGTGCGTCTTTACCTGCAAAGTAGAGTAGACAATATTAAATAAATGCGTACTTACCTGCAAATTAGAGGAAAAAATATTAGATAAATGCGTGCTTACCTGCAAAGTAGAGAAGAAAATACTAGATAAGTGCGTCTTTACCGGCAAAGTAGAGAAGACCATATTAGATTGCGTATTTACCTGCAAAGTAGAGAAGAAAATACTAGATACATGCGTACTTACCTACAAAGTAGAGAAGACAATATTAGATAAATGCGTTCTTACCTGCAAAGTAGAGAAGAAAACACTAGATACATGCATCTTTACCTGCAAAGTAGAGAAGACAATATTAGATAAATGCGTATTTACCTGCAAATTAGAGAAGAGAATACTAGATAAATGCGTACTTACCTGCAAATTAGAGAAGAAAAGACTAGGTAATTGTGTCCTTTCCCGCAAAGTAGAGAAGAAAATACTAGATACATGCGTCTTTACCTGCAAAGTATAGAAGAAAATACTAGATACATGTGTCTTCACCTGCAAAGTAGAGAAGACAATATTAGATAAATGCGTATTTACCTGCAAATTAGAGAATACTAGATAAATGCGTACTTACCTGCAAATTAGAGAAGAAAAGACTAGGTAATTGTGTCCTTTCCCGCAAAGTAGAGAAGAAAATACTAGATACATGCGTCTTTACCTGCAAAGTAGAGAAGAAAATACTAGATACATGCGTCTTTACCTGCAAAGTAGAGATGACAATATCAGATAAATGCCTATTTACCTACAAATTAGAGAAGAGAATACTAGATAAATGCATATTTACCTGCAAATTAGAGTAGAAAATACTTGATCAATGCGTTCTTACCTGCAAATTAGAGATGAAAATACTAGAAAAAACGTCTTTACCTTTAAATTAGAGGAAAAAATATTAGATAAATGCGTGCTTACCTGCAAATTAGAGTAGAAAAGACTAGATCAATGCATATTTACCTGCAAATTAGAGGAGAAAATATTAGATAAATGCGTGCTTAACTGCAAAGTAGAGAAGAAAATACCAGATACATGCGTACTTAACTGCAAAGCAGAGAAGACAATATTAGATAAATGCGTATTTACCTGCAAATTAGAGAAGAAAAGACTAGATAAATGCATACTTACCTGCAAAGTAGAGTAGAAAATACTTGTTCAATGCGTTCTTACCTGCAAATTAGAGATGAAAATACTAGAAAAAACGTCTTTACCTTTAAATTAGAGGAGAAAATATTAGATAAATGCGTGCTTACCTGCAAATTAGAGTAGAAAAGACTAGATCAATGCATATTTACCTGCAAATTAGAGAAGAAAAGACTAGATAAATGCATACTTACCTGCAAAGTAGAGAAGAAAATACTAGATACATGTGTCTTCACCTGCAAAGTAGAGAAGACAATATTAGATAAATGCGTATTTACCTGCAAATTAGAGAAGAAAAGACTAGGTAAATGTGTCCTTTCCCGCAAAGTAGAGAAGAAAATACTACATACATGCGTCTTTACCTGCAAAGTAGAGACGACAAAATCAGATAAATGCCTATTTACCTACAAATTAGAGAAGAGAATACTAGATAAATGCATATTTACCTGCAAATTAGAGTAGGAAATACTTGATCAATGCGTTCTTACCTGAAAATACTTGATCAATGCGTTCTTACCTGCAAATTAGAGATGAAAATACTAGAAAAAACGTCTTTACCTTTTAATTAGATGAGAAAATATTAGATAAATGCGTGCTTACCTGCAAATTAGAGTAGAAAAGACTAGATCAATGCATATTTACCTGCAAATTAGAGGAGAAAATATTAGATAAATGCGTGCTTACCTGCAAAGTAGAGAAGAAAATACCAGATACATGCGTACTTAACTGCAAAGCAGAGAAGACAATATTAGATAAATGTGTATTTACCTGCAAATTAGAGAAGAAAAGACTAGATAAATGTGTACTTACCTGCAAAGTAGAGAAGAAAATACTAGATACATGCATCTTTGCCTGCAAAGTAGAGAAGACAATATTAGATAAATGCGTACTTACCTGCAAATTAGAGAAGAAAAGACTAGGTAAATGTGTCCTACCCCGCAAAGTAGAGAAGAAAATACTAGATACATGCGTCTTTACTTGCAAAGTAGAGATGACAATATCAGATAAATGCCTATTTACCTACAAATTAGAGAAGAGAATACTAGATAAATGCATATTTACCTGCAAATTAGAGTAGAAAATACTTGATCAATGCGTTCTTACCTGCAAATTAGAGATGCATAGAAAAAACGTCTTTACCTTTAAATTAGAGGAGAAAATATTAGATAAATGCGTGCTTACCTGCAAATTAGAGTAGAAAAGACTAGATCAATGCATATTTACCTGCAAATTAGAGGAGAAATATTAGATAAATGCGTGCTTACCTGCAAAGTAGAGAAGAAAATACCAGATACATGCGTACTTAACTGCAAAGCAGAGAAGACAATATTAGATAAATGCGTATTTACCTGCAAATTAGAGAAGAAAAGACTAGATAAATGCATACTTACCTGCAAAGTAGAGAAGAAAATACTAGATACATGCATCTTTACCTGCAAAGTAGAGAAGACGATATTAGATAAATGCATATTTACCTACAAATTAGAGAATAGAATACTAGATAAATGCGTACTTACCAGCAAATTAGAGAAGAAAAGACTAGGTAAATGTGTCCTTTCCCGCAAAGTAGAGAAGAAAATACTAGATACATGCGTCTTTACCTGCAAATTAGAGTAGAAAATACTTGATCAATGCGTTCTTACCTGCAAATTAGAGATGAAAATACTAGAAAAAACGTCTTTACCTTTAAATTAGAGGAGAAAATATTAGATAAATGCGTGCTTACCTGCAAATTAGAGTAGAAAAGACTAGATCAATGCATATTTACCTGCAAATTAGAGAAGAAAAGACTAGATAAATGCATACTTACCTGCAAAGTAGAGAAGAAAATGCTAGATACATGTTTCTTCACCTGCAAAGTAGAGAAGACAATATTAGATAAATGCGTGTTTACCTGCAAATTAGAGAAGAGAATACCAGATACATGCGTACTTAACTGCAAAGCAGAGAAGACAATATTAGATAAATGCGTACTTACCTGCAAATTAGAGAAGAAAAGACTAGGTAAATGTGTCCTTTCCCGCAAAGTAGAGAAGAAAATACTAGATACATGCGTCTTTACCTGCAAAGTAGAGAAGACAATATTAGATAAATGCATATTTACCTGCAAATTAGAGGAGAAAATATTAGATAAATGCATGCTTACCTGCAAAGTAGAGAAGAAAATACCAGATACATGCGTACTTAACTGCAAAGCAGAGAAGACAATATTAGATAAATGCGTATTTACCTGCAAATTAGAGAAGAAAAGACTAGATAAATGCATACTTACCTAAAAAGTAGAGAAGAAAAAACTAGATAAATGCATACTTACCTGCAAAGTAGAGTAGAAAATACTTGTTCAATGCGTTCTTACCTGCAAATTAGAGAAGAAAAGACTAGGTAAATGTGTCCTTTCCCGCAAAGTAGAGAAGAAAATACTAGACACATGCGTCTTTACCTGCAAAGTAGAGAAGACAATATTAGATAAATGCATATTTACCTGCAAATTAGAGTAGAAAAGACTAGATCAATGCACATTTACCTGCAAATTAGAGTAGAAAAGACTAGATAAATGCATACTTACCTGCAAAGTAGAGTAGAAAATACTTGTTCAATGCGTTCTTACCTGCAAATTAGAGATGAAAATACTAGAAAAAACGTCTTTACCTTTCAATTAGAGGAGAAAATATTAGATAAATGCGTGCTTACCTGCAAATTAGAGTAGAAAAGACTAGATCAATGCGTATTTACCTGCAAATTAGAGAAGAAAAGACTAGATAAATGCATACTTACCTGCAAAGCAGAGAAGACAATATTAGATAAATGCGTATTTACCTGCAAATTAGAGAAGAAAAGACTAGATAAATGCATACTTACCTGCAAAGTAGAGAAGAAAATACTAGATACATGTGTCTTCACCTGCAAAGTAGAGAAGACAATATTAGATAAATGTGTATTTACCTGCAAATTAGAGAATACTAGATAAATGCGTACTTACCTGCAAATTAGAGAAGAAAAGACTAGGTAAATGTGTCCTTTCCCGCAAAGTAGAGAAGAAAATACTAGATACATGCGTCTTTACCTGGATAGTAGAGACGACAATATCAGATAAATGCCTATTTACCTACAAATTAGAGAAGAGAATACTAGATAAATGCATATTTACCTGCAAATTAGAGTAGAAAATACTTGATCAATGCGTTCTTACCTGAAAATACTTGATCAATGCGTTCTTACCTGCAAATTAGAGATGAAAATACTAGAAAAAACGTCTTTACCTTTAAATTAGATGAGAAAATATTAGATAAATGCGTGCTTACCTGCAAATTAGAGTAGAAAAGACTAGATCAATGCATATTTACCTAAAAAGTAGAGAAGAAAATACTAGATACATGCATCTTTACCTGCAAAGTAGAGAAGACAATATTAGATAAATGCGTATTTACCTGCAAATTAGAGAAGAGAATACTAGATGAATGCGTGCTTACCTGCAAAGTAGAGAAGAAAATACCAGATACATGCGTACTTAACTGCAAAGCAGAGAAGACAATATTAGATAATTGCGTATTTACCTGCAAATTAGAGAAGAAAAGACTAGATAAATGCATACTTACCTGCAAATTAGAGAAGAAAAGACTAGATAAATGCATACTTAACTGCAAAGTAGAGAAGAAAATACTAGATACATGCATCTTTACCTGCAAAGTAGAGAAGACAATATTAGATAAATGCGTATTTACCTGCAAATTAGAGAAGAGAATACTAGATAAATGCGTACTTACCTGCAAATTAGAGAAGAAAAGACTAGGTAAATGTGTCCTTTCCCCCAAAGTAGAGAAGAACATACCAGATACATGCGTCTTTACCTGCAAAGTAAAGAAGACAATATTAGATAAATGCGTATTTACCTGCAAATTAGAGAATACTAGATAAATGCGTATTTACCTGCAAATTAGAGAAGAGAATACTAGATAAATGCGTACTTACCTGCAAATTAGAGAAGAAAAGACTAGGTAAATGTGTCCTTTCCCCCAAAGTAGAGAAGAACATACCAGATACATGCGTCTTTACCTGCAAAGTAAAGAAGACAATATTAGATAAATGCGTATTTACCTGCAAATTAGAGAAGAAAAGACTAGATAAATGCATACTTACCTGCAAAGTAGAGAAGAAAATACTAGATACATGCATCTTTACCTGCAAAGTAGAGAAGACAATATTAGATAAATGCGTATTTACCTGCAAATTAGAGAAGAGAATACTAGATAAATGCGTACTTACCTGCAAATTAGAGAAGAAAAGACTAGGTAAATGTGTCCTTTCCCGCAAAGTAGAGAAGAAAATACTAGATAAATGCGTATTTACCTACAAATTAGAGAAGAGAATACTAGATAAATATATATTTACCTGCAAATTAGAGTGGAAAATACTTGATCAATGCGTTCTTACCTGCAAATTAGAGATGAAAATACTAGAAAAAACGTCTTTACCTTTAAATTAGAGGAGAAAATATTAGATAAATGCGTGCTTACCTGCAAAGTAGAGAAGAAAATACAGGATACATGCGTACTTAACTGCAAAGCAGAGAAGACAATATTAGATAAATGCGTATTTACCTGCAAATTAGAGAAGAAAAGACTAGATAAATGCATACTTACCTGCAAAGTAGAGAAGAAAATATTAGATAAATGCATATTTACCTGCAAATTAGAGAAGAGAATACTAGATAAATGCGTACTTACCTGCAAATTAGAGAAGAAAAGACTAGGTAAATGTGTCCTTTCCCGCAAAGTAGAGAAGAAAATACTAGATACATGCGTCTTTACCTGCAAAGTAGAGACGACAATATCAGATAAATGCCTATTTACCTACAAATTAGAGAAGAGAATACTAGATAAATGCATATTTACCTGCAAATTAGAGTAGAAAATACTTGATCAATGCGTTCTTACCTGCAAATTAGAGATGAAAATACTAGAAAAAACGTCTTTACCTTTAAATTAGAGGAGAAAATATTAGATAAATGCGTGCTTACCTGCAAATTAGAGAAGAGAATACTAGATAAATGCATACTTACCTGCAAATTAGAGAAGAAAAGACTAGATAAATGCATACTTACCTGCAAAGTATAGAAGAAAATACTAGATACATGCGTCTTTACCTGCAAAGTAGAGACGACAATATCAGATAAATGCCTATTTACCTACAAATTAGAGAAGAGAATACTAGATAAATGCATATTTACCTGCAAATTAGAGTAGAAAATATTTGATCAATGCGTTCTTACCTGCAAATTAGAGATGAAAATACTAGAAAAAACGTCTTTACCTTTAAATTAGAGGAGAAAATATTAGATAAATGCGTGCTTACCTGCAAATTAGAGTAGAAAAGACTAGATCAATGCATATTTACCTGCAAATTAGAGGAAAAAATATTAGATAAATGCGTGCTTACCTGCAAATTAGAGTAGAAAAGACTAGATCAATGCATATTTACCTGCAAATTAGAGGAGAAAATATTAGATAAATGTGTGCTTACCTGCAAAGTAGAGAAGAAAATACCAGATATATGCGTACTTAACTGCAAAGCAGAGAAGACAATATTAGATAAATGCGTATTTACCTGCAAATTAGAGAAGAAAAGACTAGATAAATGCTTACTTACCTGCAAAGTAGAGAAGAAAATACTAGATACATGTGTCTTCACCTGCAAAGTAGAGAAGACAATATTAAATAAATGCGTATTTACCTGCAAATTAGAGAAGAGAATACTAGATAAATGCGTACTTACCTGCAAATTAGAGAAGAAAAGACTAGATCAATGCATACTTACCTGCAAATTAGAGGAGAAAATATTAGATAAATGCGTCTTACCTGCAAAGTAGAGAAGAAAATACCATATACATGCGTACTTAACTGCAAAGCAGAGAAGACAATATTAGATAAATGCGTATTTACCTGCAAATTAGAGATGAAAATACTAGAAAAAACGTCTTTACCTTTAAATTAGAGGAGAAAATATTAGATAAATGCGTGCTTACCTGCAAATTAGAGTAGAAAATACCAGATACATGCGTACTTAACTGCAAAGTAGAGAAGACAATATTAGATAAATGCGTATTTACCTGCAAATTAGAGAATACTAGATAAATGCGTACTTACCTGCAAGATTAGAGAAGAAAAGACTAGATAAATGCATATTTACCTGCAAAGTAGAGAAGAAAATGCTAGATACATGTTTCTTCACCTGCAAAGTAGAGAAGACAATATTAGATAAATGCGTATTTACCTGCAAATTAGAGAATAAAAGACTAGATAAATGCATACTAACCTGCAAAGTAGAGAAGAAAATACTAGATACATGCGTCTTTACCTGCAAAGTAGAGAAGACAATATTAGATAAATGCATATTTACCTGCAAATTAGAGGAGAAAATATTAGATAAATGCGTGCTTACCTGCAAAGTAGAGAAGAAAATACCAGATACATGCGTACTTAACTGCAAAGCAGAGAAGACAATATTAGATAACTGCGTATTTACCTGCAAATTAGAGAAGAAAAGACTAGATAAATGCATACCT